>JAYJMI010455506.1:0-15886 GCA_036873855.1 Sarsia tubulosa
TTTAAAATGCCAATTAAAATTCCATTTCACACTTTTTAATGACCTATTAAGTGTATAACTTAACGACAGATCGAATCGCGGATGGTATAAAAGAAGTTAATTACATAGTTCTCCCTTTATTTATAGCTTCATGATTTTTCTTAATCAATAGATTAAACTTTACAAGTTCTATATTCTCCTTTAAAGCACTTTTTACTCTAATAACCAATCAAAAAATTCTATTACGTTGATATTTTAGATTGGAGTGGAAAGAACATCCGTTGGCAGTTCCACCTGTGGGTCCAACCATCACTGGTAATGTTGACATAAGAGTGGATTATTTGGTACGGGTGGGGATGCATGAAGATATGGGCTCAGAATTACATCTTGATTTACCAGTTGTCATAGGAACAGTTAGAACTATAACAGGTATGATTAAAATCGTTTGGAAATATTGTTCATGTAAAAACCAATCAGATGCTTTATTTATTGTTCATGTGTAAACCAATCAGATGCTTTATTTATTGTTCATGTGTAAACCAATCAGATGCTTTATTTATTGTTCATGTGTAAATCATTAAGATGGTTTATTTATTTTTCATGTGAAAGCCATTCAGACTTATCCAATTTATCCTTGTTTACACGGCACTTTCCTTTTGAAAACATTTGATTTGATGGTAAAACCGTATTTCGTCGTATCTTATTTTTTTCATTTTTTTATTATCTAAAGTTAGAATAAAATAGTTTATAGGGCAGAAGTCATTAACTTGCTAATGTAATGATGAATTTAAAACTTTGATAAAATGTTAGAAAAGAAAGCACAATATTTCTTTCTCTCTTGCAAAATGATATTTTGGGAGCAGAGGTTGTATTTAGGTATAATTTATATATTTACATTTATTCTTAAGAACACGAGCAACTGAAAGAACAAGAGGAGTTGATATCACAAGTGAAAATTAGAGATACAAATCGTGAAAAGTATGGTTTGAAGTTAATCAAAGCTAAAGATAGAAACAAGTATCGTGAAGCATTACGATCAAAAAAAGATACAAGAGATAGTCAAGAACGTATAAACATTGCTCCTGACGATCTTTACGATTTCGATGGAAGCTTTGACGACGACAAATATGCAAAGTCGTACGATGCGAATTTACATAAAAATGAAAGTAAGAATGACCGTTTATACAGAAGTAGGAGTGTCCCTATACCAAAAGGTGGGAGAGATACTTTGGGAAAAGGGGTATCACCTAGAGCGGGATATATTCGAAGGAACAGTAGAGGAGATAAATCTCCTAGAGATACTTTAACGCCCAGAAGTAGCTCAGCATACAATGAACGTGATGCAGGCGGGCGGTTATCAAACAGGAGTGATCGAGGTAAATCTCCTACTTCAAAAGCAATTGAAAAACAAAGACGAACTCCAACTAGTACGACTCCAACAAGAGATGAAAGACAGAAATCAGGAAATATGAGCAATCTTAGACGGAGACCATTAAGTAGGTCTCAAGAAGCGATCAGTAATGAAAAAGATAATTATGGGGGTAGTAAGAATGGATCCAGAAGAACAAGCTTTGGAGGTTCAGAGCGAGAATTGAATAATAACGAAGTTGATTTTATGGGAAGTAAAGGACAGTTAGGGGAGTCAGCCATACCAATAAGTGATAGTTTTGGATCAAATGATCAGCACCAGCAAAGTCGTTCATCGTTGAAAGGGTCCAGAAAAATTGATCCTAGACGCTCAAGTGGATCAAATCAAACTGGTAGCAGAATTAATCTGAAGAAAAATTACTATCAAGAATCAGATTCACGTAAGAATTTAAGTAAAAGTGATGGATCTCTAGATAAAGATAAAGACGATATAGAAAATAATAAACTTCAAAATAAAAACAAAGAAAAAGATCTTTCTGCAGAAAGATTAAGTGAGGAGCAAGCAGCTAAAGAAAGAAAATATACAGAACCTACAAGTATTTTGAAAAGATCGAAAGATACGATACAATCATCTGATAATAACAAAATGCAAGAAAAACAACAGAAGTCGATATCAAATAAACCAGTATCAAACCGTGGTATTGATATAGACGATGAGATCATACCAGATGTAGAGCTAACACACGAATCAGTTGATGATTCCTTTGATGCTATCTCATCACGACTTGATCAAAACGAAAATCAAATAAAACAGCAACTTAAAGAGAAATTTGATTCTTTTGATGGTTCTAATAAAGGCCAGCAGAATGAAAACAACAAAGCTAAGGGTAATCTAAACAAAGGTGGTCGGAATGTAGCCAAACCTGGAGATAAAAAAGATTTGTTAAAAACACATGCGGTACAAAAAGATTTAAATAAAAAAGCAGGAGTAAAAACTTCAGAAAAATTGTCTAGCTTGGAAAAGAATCTAGGAAAGAAAGGTAATAATAATAGAGAATCAGATAAAAGACAAGGAAATCAAAATAGCAAGGAAATAGTACCCAGTGGTCAAAAAGACATGGGCAAAGAAACTGAAGCTAAAAGAGACGTGGGCAGCAAATCAGGCGGTCAAAAGGATTTAGACAAAAAGCCCGATTCTCGAAAAGATTTAGACAAACGTGGAATAGGTCAAAGAGATTCGAAAAATAAAGCAGATTCTCGAAGTGACTCGGGCAGTCGATCAGATGGTCGAAGAGGATCGGATAAAAGACTTGATTCTAGAAGAGATTCGGACAGTCGGCCAAGTGGTCAAAGAGATTCGGATAAAAGACCTTATTCTGGAAGAGATTCGGACAGTCGACCAAGTGGTCAACAACATTCGGACAAAAGAAACGATTCGAGAAGAGATTCGGACAGACAGCTAGGTGGTCAAAGAGATTCGGATAAAAGACTTGATTCTAGAAGAGATTCGGACAGTCGGCCAAGTGGTCAAAGAGATTCGGACAAGCGAACTGATCCAAGAAGAGATTCGGACAGTCGACCAAGTGGTCAAAGAGATTCGGACAAGCGAACTGATTCTAGAAGAGATTCGGACAGTCGACCAAGTGATCAAAGAGATTCGGACAAGCGAACTGATTCAAGAAGAGATTCGGACAGTCGACTAAGTGATGAAAGAGATTCGGACAAACGAAATGATTCTAGAAGAGATTCGGACAGTCGACCAAGTGGTCAACGAGATTCGGACAAAGGAAACGATGCGAGAATAGATTCGGACAGACAGCTAGGTGGTCAAAGAGATTCGGATAAAAGACTTGATTCTAGAAGAGATTCGGACAGTCGAGCAAGTGGTCAAAGAAATTCGGACAAACGAACTGATTCTAGAAGGGATTCGAGCAGTCGAGCAAGTGGTCAAAGAGATTCGGAGAATAGACCTTATTCTGGAAAGGATTCGGACAGTCAATCAAATATTCAAAGAGATTCCGACAATAGAGCTGATTCGAGAAAAGATTCGGACAGTCGACCAGGTGCTCAAAAAGATTCCGACAATAGAGCTGGTTCTCCAAATGACTTGGAGAATAGATCATATGTTCAAAGGGATTCAGATAAAAGATTTGATTCTAGAAGAGAGTCAGACAGCCTACCAAGTGATGAAAGAGGCGAGGATAAAAATGTTGATGCTTCTACCGATTGGAATACAAGTATCAGTTCTCAAAAGGATTTGGATAGAAGCAGTAATTCACAAAAAGATTTAAATATGACAAGAGGTTCCCATAAAGATTTGGATAAAAGTACCAGCTATTCAAAGGATTTAAACAGAAGCAGCGGTTCCCAAAAAGATTCAATAGGTCAAGATGACAAAACTGAAGAAAAAGATTCAAATATTTTCAAAAAAGGATTTGGAAATATAAAAGATGGAATACGTTCTCTTTTCAAATCAGATGACAAAACAAAAGGTAACACAGACGAACAAGCATCCGATCCCAATGTTTCATTTAAAGATGAAAGTGATCTTGATAATTCATTTGATACTGATGGTAATAGAAGAAAACCTGCACCTGAAGGAATATACAGAAAAAATCATAGGCAAGACGAGCTAAATAATACCGGGAAAGATAAAGATCCACTTAACAGATCCCGTGGGAAGCTTAATGAGAAACAAACTTCTGAAAGTCAACCAGGACAGCAGAAAGATAAAGCGAGCAGAAATGAGAGCAAGAAAGGAGACTTAAATGATAAAAATAAAAACAGAATAGATGAAAATAGCAGAAATAAAACAAAAAATGATCAAATTCAACGTGATGAAAAGTCGCAATTAGGAGATAAAGGAAAAGTAAAGGAAGAAAATGTTATGACAGATAACAGTAAAAGTAAAGATGGAAATTATGCTGATAAGGAAATTTCAAATGTTCAACAAGATGAAGGAATGAAAGATCAACAAACTGAGAAAGAAAAACCCTCGTATAAATCTTCAGCGAATAATAAAGAAATACAGCTTTACGATGACGGAAAAATTGGTAAAAATTACGAATCTAAGGAATCTACAGATCCACAAACCTTTAAGACAATGGGTGGGAAGGGTAAAGAACTTTCAGGTTATCAAGTCGAAGGTCCTGACTACAATGACAAGGGCGACAAATGGCAATCAGAAAATAACCAGAAAACAACACCAGGTTATCAACAAAAGAAACAATCTAATATAGATTCTAAATATAGAAAGGAAGACGAAGAAGATCAAGTATACCAGCAAATCACGACTGGAGATAAACAGAATATAAAACAAAGACCAGATAAAAAGACGACTGAAGATAAACAGAATATAAAACAAAGACCAGATACAAAGTTGAATGATTTATTAAAGAAAAATGAAAAAGAAACCATTGAAATCCAAGATATTTACATATCTGACGTTAGTCAAGAAGATTTTTTTGACGCTCTTAAATCTCCATTAAAAGATGAACAAGTGAAGACACAAAATAAAAGTAATAGAAAACCTGTGAGTTATGAAAAACCAGCTGTACAAGGTACTCAAAAATTAGGTAACAACTCAATTGATGATGAACAATTTTTAAGAGAATTCGAAAAACTTGAAAAAGAGTTCAAAGATGAAAGCAAAGAAATCCTTCTTGATGAGAAGAATGAAAGCATTGATGAAGGCACGTTTGAGCATGCGCTGATGTCACCTATACGCGAAGAAGAAACTGAAGAAACTGAAAGTCCTAGAAAATTTGAAGGGATTAAAAAGAGAAAGTTTACAGAAAAACTAAGACCCAGAAATAAAGATAAAATAGATAAGAATACTAAAGATAATAAAATAACAAACGATGAAGGAGATTCAAGTTTTATAGAAAAAGATAGTTCTAGAGATGACAGCAGAGTAAATGAGTCTTTCGATGATGATTTAATTGATAAATCATTAGATGTGACCATAGAAGAATTAAAAGATAAAGACAAGAATGATACATCTAAATCAAAGAATGAAAACGATAAAGATTTAGAGGTATCAAATGACGAAGATGATAGCAGAAGGTCAAAATCTCCATGGCAAGCGGTTGAGAGATTCGGCAAATGGTTACTTGGTGTGAAACCAGTTGAGGGCGAAGATAAGAAGGATAACGTTGAAAAGGAAAGCATTGAAAAAGACAAAACAAGAAAATCTAGCCTTCAAGAGAAAGCAAAGAAAACAAATGCAAAAGAACAGACGCAAGGTAGTCCAATAAAAGGAAAAGGAACTTCTCCAATTAAAACTAACGTAAATAAACATTTACAACCTGAAAAGAAATCAACAACAAAAACAACACATTCTCCAAACAGAGCTATCAGCAAAGCTCAACAAGCTAAGAATGACGAAGCAAATAATAAAAGTAAACAAGCAGTAAAAGATAAAGCACAGAAAAGCAAAAAGCAATCGGAAGATGATAGTGATTCTCCAAGAACTTATACCATCGATGATAGTGAAAAGAGAGCCATAAGCAAAGCCCAACAAGCTAAAAACGATGAAGCCAGAAGCAAAAACAAGCAGGCTAAGTTAGGGGGGACATATTTAGTAGAAGAAAACAAGCAACAAGCGGGTACCAGTGATGACTCGCAAAGTACATTTACATACGATGAGAGTGAGGACGATAGACAGTACTTTAATGATATCAAGCCTAAAACTAAAAATCAACAAAGCAAAAAAGTTAATCTTACTCCAACAAAGCAACAGAAATCACCTACAACTGCTTCAAGAAAGGGAGAGAAAAAACAAAGTCCTTCTTTAAAAAAGAAATCTCCAGCTAAAATATTAGAAAAAGAGAACCGTTCTCCATCTACTAAAGCAAAAACAAACAAATCTCCAACAATTGTGAAAAAAGTAAAACCATCAGACAAACAAAAAGTTACTGGTAAAACAAGACTGTCATCTACTGAATCATCCCCTTCTCATGAACCATTGTTAAGCGATGATAGCCTGGAACAAGAGGAAAGAAATCAAGTAAAGGGACGTACTCCACCCGCTAAAGCTACTAAAGATATCCCAAGTAGTCCTAAGAAAACCTTTATTAAAAAGTCACCTCAAAGGCAAAGAAAGGATTTATTAAAATCCGGATCAACAGGTTCTATAAATAAAACACCTTATGATTCCCTTACCAACTCTCCAAGCAAAACTGCAAGTACAGATTCATTAAAATATAAACCTACCGGAGTATCATATTCACCAAAACATAAACCAGCTGTAAGCTCACCTTTAACAAAACAAAAGTCTCAAGGAGTTTCCGCATCACCTAATCGTAGTTTAACTTCTCATGACAGTACTCATAAAATACCTACTGCAGTCCAACAGCAAGCATCAGTTTCATCAGAAGAAACATTTTATTCAGCATCAGATTATGAAGATGATGATGTAAATTTTGCTCAAATGCATGATTCATTTAAACAGTCGAATGATGAACGTCAGCACCAACACTTGATAACAGATGCTATTGATGCAGATTTACATAAAAGGTATAATGATAGCAAAGACCAAAGGGAAGATTATGATGGGAGAAGAGGATATAATGACAATGAAAACAGAGGTGAAATGAATGATGGAAGACGAATAAATAATTCTAATGATAACAGAGGGGAAATGGATGATGGAAGAAGAGGGTATAACGACAATGACAACAGAGGTCAAATGAATGATGGTGGTAAAAGGAAAAGTAATTCTAATGATAACAGAGGTGAAATGTATGATGGAAGACGAATAAATAATACTAACGAGAGCAGAGGGAAAATAGATGATGGAAGACGAATAAATAATTCTAATGATAACAGAGGGGAAATGGATGGTGGAAGAAGAGGTAACAATTCCAATGACAATAGGAGTCAATTTGATGATGGCAGAATAGGGAATGATGCCAATGGGAACAGAAGACAATTTGATGATGGTAAAAGAGATGAATCTGACTTTGGGTATGAAAATATCAGTGATGAGGATGGTGAAAATGAATTTAGAGATAGAAACCAACGTGAAAGTTATCTTAACCAGGATGATAATCTAGAACAAAATAATAATGTCCGTCCTTTCGCTGAAGACGATGAAGGGTATGGAACAATTAATAGAAAAACAAGTAAAAGCAAAGAAGGTAGAAAAGATCATCCATACAGAACGTATGCTCCATCTCCCCCAGAACAAAGAAAAGACGCTAGAAATAGAGCACAAATACCTAAATCAAATCAAGAAAAATTAACATCTCAGAAAAATGATTCTGATACTACAGACGATTCTACTAAAAAAGAAAGACAAGGAAGGTCTACTCCATCATGGAGGGAAAGTTTACGAAAAAATGAAGCTGGAGCATCTCCTAAGCTTAAAAGACCAGCATGGAACGACTCTGTGAAAACTATTGATGTTTCTGCGGATCGAGCATCTCAACGTAAACCTTCTAGAGATCGTTCTAGTGAAACTTCAAGTCCTAGTGTAAGTCGTACCAACAGTATTAGAAGATCTAAAGAACGTATCAACAGTCTTAGTAAATCAAGTCCAAATGTTGCAAGGAAAGTATCTGGGAAAGGATCTGTCGAACGATTGCAAGAAAATAAAGTAACTAGAAGTCCGAGTTTAAACAGAAAATTAAAACCAACAAGCAAAGATCGTTCAAGTTCTAGTTCTAGTTCTAATCGAAACCCAACAGATTCGAAGGGTAAAGCAAACACAAAAGGGTCAGGTAATGAAAAACAAAGAGGTCTCGGCAAACAAAACATTAAAACAAAACTAAAAAAAGCTGAAGAAAGCAATGAAAAGCCTCAGAACATAAACAAAGATAAAGATTTAGAAAATGAAATTGAAAGTGAAAATGAAGAAGAACTTATGAGGTTAAAAGAAGAATTTAATAAAGAAACTGATTGGAAACAGGGTAAAGGAGGTCCAAGGCAGAATGCAGGTCCTTTAAAAAGCGAAGATTTTATGAAGCAAAGCGGAACACAAAATGAAAATGAGAAGAAGGATACTGAAGAGAACAATAAACGCCGTGACGAAAACGATGAAGTATTTTACGAACCTGTAAGTCATTTGCGAGATGATCTTCAGCTACCTCCAACACCGCCTACACGTCAAAATAAAACAAAAGGTTTGACATCACAGTTTCCCTTGTCAAAAGAAGATATATTACCTAATGAAAATAAAATAGGCATAACTAATGATGAAAATACAAACGGATATGGTAGGCCAAGTTCACCAAATAAGAATTATTCACAACATTCTAGATCTACCAGCATTGAAAGAGAATACAACCAACATAGCAGGTCGAGATCTCCAAATAAAGATAATCAGTCTGGCAGTCAAAGAACATTAACTCCAAATAACGAGGATTACTATGATCAACAAAATTATACGGACAAAGATGAAGATCATATAGATCGCAATAGATCGAGGTCTCCAAATAAAGACAAACCGTACGACGTTCGTGGTTCTCAAAGGAAACTTTCTAATGACAATGTAACCTCTATGTCACCTAAAAGCAAAAGAGTTGGCAGTGGAAGGTCTACATCTCCAAGTAAACAAACACAGTTAATTGATAGCTCACAAAGCATTCCCAGTAGAGTACCGCAGTATCAACACAACCAAAGATCAGAATCTCCTAGTAATAACAACATCAGGCCTCCTTCTCCGGCAAAACATGCTCAATCTACTGATGGTAAGAATTATATGATTCCAAGTAAAATACCTGAGAGTAGAGATGATAAAAGACCATCGTCACCTAGTAAGGAGACAGGGTACCGAGAGAATAATAGATCAGGATCTCCAACCAAAGAAAACCAATATCAAGATAACAGACAACAACCGACCTCCAGCAATATTCCACAATACAAATCTACTTCACCTAGAAGTGACAAGAATTACAGTAAGTCAAAATCTGGTTCACATGATAATATGACAAAAAGCAAAGAACAAGATCGACCACGATCTCCTGTAAATGACAAGTTTCCCAATAAGGATAGATCGCGATCGCCGATCAAGCATGGTCAATCTACTGACGGTAACAATTATATGGTTCCAAGTAAAATACCAGAGACCAGGGATGGTAAAAAATCATCGTTGCCTAGTAAGGAGGCAGGGTACCGAGACAATAATAGATCAAGATCTCCAAACAAAGATAAACAACTGACTGCAAGTAAAATACCCGAGACAAAAGATAGTCATAGACCAGTATCACCTAATAAGGTGAGTGGATATCGTGACAACAATAGGTTAACATTTCCAAGCAAAGAAAATCAAATACTAGATGATCAAAGAAATATGATACAAAGCAAAGTACCAAAGTACAAATCTACATCACCTAGAAATGATAAGGAATTGGCAACAAAGGAAAGATCACGTTCACCTACAAAAGAAAACAAATCAGCTGATGGTCGTAAACATTCAACTCCAAGTAAAATACCTGAGAGCAAAGATAGACAGAGAAACACATCTTCTAATAACGATAGAGCTGCTTACAGTGACAATGACAGGACGAGAAGTAAGGTACCTGAACTTCAACATCAAGATAGACAAAAAAACATCGTCCCAACCAACCAAGATGCATCTAGAAATAGCCTTAGCTCACCGAGTAAAGTAAACAAATCGAGTGGTGGAACACAAAAAGTAATATCACCAAGAAAAGAAAAAGGATACAAAAACGACAATGACAGCCAACTGAAGGACAATCAATCAAAAGAAGTTCCAACTGAGCTTTCTTACTATCCAGATAGAGAAAATCAAACTCAAAACAAGAAACCTTTGAAAGATAACGACGTGTTTGAATATCAAACCAAAGAACTTGAATTTACAGATGATCGTCAAACAATATACCCACAAAAAAAATCACAAAATTATGATAGGCAACGATCAAAATCTCCAAGTAAACAGAATTATCGCGATGATGATGAGGAGAGACCAATGCCACAAGATATTCCACCACCTTACGATAACAACAAAAGTTCACATAGGAATAAAAGTGTATATAAAGATGACCCAAAGTCTCAAAGCAAGGACGGTGCAGGAAAAGTTGAAGGAAAATACTACAAAAATAGTAAGTCCACAATTGAACAATCACCAACTGCGTATGAACAGAAGTATAAATATTTTCCAAGACATATATCTAATGAAGATGAAAGAAGAATAAGTGTTGAATCTGCTACGTTTGATTACCCACAATATAAAGATATACCATCTACAAGCCAAGATTATCAAAGAAGACATGACCAAAGAAATCAAAAAGCAGCAAACGAAATAGATAACATACAAGAGACAGATTTATACTACAAAGATGGAAAGTTAAATCCAAAACAAGGAGAAACAGGTAGCACAAGACCAACAAAACAAGATTATTTACCGACACAACACATAGACAATGATAGCAGTATTGACACTTTATCGGAAGACGATATAAGTAAACACACAAGAAATAACAAACAATCAAAAACTGAAAAATCAAGAGAAATCTACCCTGGTGTTTATGTAAAACCGAGTGATAATGAATTGCAATCTCCTTATCCATATAAACATATGAAGAACAATTTACTGAAAGAGACATTAGCTGAAGTGACCGATGAAGAATTAAGTGAAAAGTCTTCAGTAAGAAGTGATCCTGATAGTACACCTTTGAGATTACCAATCACACCTCAAATAGAGTCACAAACACAAGATAATGTTGCAATATTTAAATCAATTAAATCACCAAGAACTGTCGGTAAAAACGAAAATGCTATCGTACTTTCTGTAGACAATAACAGAGATAACGAAGATGGTAAAATTTTGAGCAGTCAGCACCATCGTGGTGTAAATGATCGACGATCTCCATACGAAATCAAACCATATTCTCCTCATGATTATAAAGAACAAACACAAGATGATGATAGCTACCAACCAACTCCAAGACCTGAATCTAACACATCGTACACAAGAAGTAGAACATCAAGTCGTGATGAGGTAGAACCTTCTAAGAAAAGCTATGTTGACAGCAGTAAAGAACATGAACGAAAACAACAAAGATCACGATCAAGTGGGGGTTATCATTCAGATGATAAAACACGATCAAGAGAAAGTATTTCGAAAAGAACATATTCTGATGGTTCTTACACAAGTCAAACAAAGAGTAATGAATCACTTTCAAGACAATTTAGTGGTAAAGATCCAGGAAATATTCATGTAGATAGTAGGGGACCCATTTTACCATACGTTGGTTACATCGAACAAAAAGATGAACTTCGAAGACACGATGACGATGTGGCAGGTAGTAACGATGACTTACAAAGAGGGTTAAGGCTTCCTCCAACACCTCCTGAACAAAAGAACGATACAGGTGTCATTGAAATGAAATTGAAGCCGATAAAACAAAACGAGGATAACTCCGGAAAAAGTTTAGTACTTCCATCAGCGCCTAGTACTTCAACAAATCAGGTGCATGAAAAGAGTATATTTTATGAAATACCTTTCCCTAAGTCAACTACCAGAAATTATAAAAAATGTCAGACAGAAAAGAAAAGTAATGATGGAATGAGAGCAAGAAGTATTTCTCCAAAGTCTCTGAGTAAACACGAAAAAATGGTCTATAGAACAAGAAGCTTATCACCAAACAAAGATGGTCATCTTATTAAAAGTCGTGCAGTTAAACCAGCCTCGTTTCAACAGGCTGCACAATACCCAAGACATACTTGCGGAAATTATAACCCTTCAGCACAGGCTAAAAATAAAGTAACTAAATCAGCGTATCAACCAAGAAAAAAGTCCAATCAAAGTTCTCCTGCAAATTCTTACGTTGAACTTGGATTAGCGAGACCAAACAGTCAGCAAAAACGAATGAACGAATCATATGATATTCAAGATGGTAGAATACACGATCAAAAAGTTTATGATGAAAGAGTACTTGTTGGTGGAGGTTTGTCATTTAATAAAACCTCACCTAAACATCAACATACACCACCTAGCAGTTCAGTTAGATCTGGTAATGTTACAGCAAAGGATATAGGAAAGAAATGTAAAAGACATGCGATAGATAAATGTGGAGTATGTCGTGGTCCAACATATACAGATCAACCTGATGGTTTATTAGTTGGATATAAAACGACACAAGATGAAATATCACCGCAACCCACTCTCACTGACGAAGAATTACAATGGGAACAAAAGATAAAAGCTTACATCAATAAAAATAAAACTGATTTATCTTCACCTTCCGAAACAACAGAAAGAAAAACATCACAATCAAGGGACCAGAATGACGGAGAAATTGTATTAGGAGTAAGCAAGCAAGATGTTTACCAGAACAAACCTAGTTACTCTAGAGAAAAGACATCTGCTAACAGAGAAGCACTCAAACTTTTCAAAAGATCAAAATCAGATCGCAGATATTTTGAAAATAAAGTAGACAGTAAAGAAAAACAAGTTCCACCTAAATCTGTAGTTCGACCACTAGAAAAATCACAAAAATCACCATTCGAAGCTGATAATGTACAAAATACAAGTTACAGTGCACCAAGGTTGTATTATGAAGATTACAAACAAAAACAAAAACCCCAACCTATTAATCTACCTAAACCACAAAACAAAACAAATAAAAGTTTAAGCAGATCTATGGATGAAAGTTTTGATAGTTTTGAATTTCATGAACAATCGTTAGGTATCGTTGACGATAAAGGTAACGCAAAAAGAAATAGCCAGCTACTTAAAATGTCTCAAGAAGAACGAGATGAACTGATGGAAGAAGAACGACAGCGACAACGGAGATTGAAGCAAAGAAAAAATAAAGCTTTGCTCAAAGAACTTGAAGAAGCAAAACTTTATCGAACTTCTAGTTGTCCAGCAGCACTTGGAACAAGAGAAGAATTACTTGATCTTTCTGATGCAGCTTATCCTGATATTAATGGAAGTGAAAGTGGCACGGAATATGCGACAGACGAAGAAAATTTATCAGAGTAGGTTTGAAAACATAACATTACATGCTATGATTACTGCTATGAAAGGGTTTTAGTCTATAGGATTAGAGCTTTTATTGGTATCTAATTCGTAACAAAACAAAAAACAAAATAAACTTTATCTTCAGCTCACACTCCTCTTACCTTAAGTGGATTAATTTTCGCGGATTTCGCGGTTTTTAAAATTTTCCGCGAAAATTGGTCCGCGCGAAATATGCTTTTTTCTTCATTTATTTCCAAATTAGCCTATTTAACAGTAAAAAAACAGTAAAAAAGCAGTCCATCCGCGAAAATTGATCCCCGCGAAAAGCCCGAAATTTTGCGTCCGCGAAAATTAGTCCACGCGAAAATTAATCCACTTAAGGTATACCACACATTAAGACGTTTAATAGTTTTTCGCAAAATTCGATCAAATGAACTACTTTCAAAATAAGCTTAGTAACATTTATGTTCAATTTAAAAAGAATCTATGAATACCTTTTTAGAGAGCAAAGCGATGATACCGATGGTGGCTTGATTGGGCGTTACATATCTGAAGGCCAGGATGTAAATTCAGATAGCATAGGTAGTCGAATCACATATAAAAAGAGTAAAAGTACTGCACTACAAAAAGAAAGTGCATACAATTATGAAGAAGAAATTATCGACACTTACAAACTGGAAGAAAAAGAATATACGAGTTTAGCGAAAAATCAAACGCGAAGTTTCGTACCGATTAAAAACGAAAAAGACAAAACTAAAAACACGGAATCAAAAGTTCCAACAACCGCTATCCCGGTCAAAAGATCAGTAAGAATTAAAGTGAATAAATCAAAAACTCACGTGCCTGAATATAGTAATAAAGATATAGAGTATTATTATGAGTAACGTTTTTATACAGTTCACGTAGAATAGATCAGATACTTTCAAATGATTTTCTTAACAGATATCAATTGGTGTCTTAACTTTATAGTTTCTATTGTTTCAACTGAATTAATTTTCGACGCCAAATTAACCGCGAAATCTGCAAATAGTTAACCCGTGAGAAAATTAATCTACTTTAGGTGAAACAAAATTTAATAGAAATGCTAGTTTTGAACAATTCTTATTTTAAAAAAATTTGACTACTAAAAATGTTCAGAAAAATATGAATTAGATAAATTTCAAGATCTGTTTCTTCTACTAAATGAGCGTTTTACATTGTTGTAGTTAATTGTACATATTAGATTTAATAAAATCAATCCCTTATATAACCTTTCACTATATCTAGTTTATATATATATATAAAAATTGTATATGCAAAATTTCATTCATTAGACATTTAGTTAAAAAATATTTTTTGTCCGAATATATTTTCAAACATTTTTTTTGACTCGATAACCTTTGAACTTCATTTCTTTCAAATCCCAGGTTATTTCTTTAGTTATTTCTTTCGTTTTTAAACAACTGTTTTTCGCTTCTTGTTTTTAGCTGCAACCTTTTGTTTACTTGCTGCTTGTTTAACACTTCTCTTTTTTCGTTTTTCACCGACACTAAAAATGTAAATTCAATTATCATACACAATGCAGATTTTTTTATTGAAAAAATCTGTTTACCAACAAAAAATCCCAACATGAATTAAATTTCAGAAATAAGCAACAAAAACGTTGAATATGAGGGTAGTAAGCCTATTTAAAGAATTTATTTTACCGTTTTAGACAACGCCGTAAATTTGCCAGCATATACTTAATTTATTAAAAAGATGCAATAGATTTTTTCATTAACTTGCGTGTTTCAGTCATAACAAATGTTAAAAATAGCCTGTTTTGGACTTTTAATGGAAAAACATTCTATACAATTATCCGACGACGATGAAAAAACAAAACAAGAACGCTGCCTTTGACAATAGAAGGTATTTTCAATTCCAATGATGTCTACTGATCTAACTACCTTGAAATGTAGTCATTTACAATTACAACTTGAAATTAATTATTTTAAAGTTCTCTCAAAAATAAATATCATTATATCAATTAAATATATTAGTAAAAAATATAATAAAGATTTTTGAAAAGTTAATGCTTTTAATTCCGAATTTAATTTTAAGACCCATAGTCACAACTTATGGTTTTATACTATAGTATTAAAAACGAAGTTCCTATTCTTGTCGCCGTCATTCGTCGCCGTCGTAGATGGTATCACAATCCTACCTTTGCTCCTCCTCTTCAATAACAGGTTTATTTGTGCAATCTTTTCTTTTATGATCTTCACTACCGCATATATGACATCCAACTACCTGTGATCTACATCATAAGAAACGCAATGGACGTATATATAAACAAAGTATTAAACACTTTTAAACTGCGAAAACAGCCATTTTTTTGGTATGTTTGCCTTTTTTACCGTTGTGAAAATGCTTTAATCCTAAAAAATTGAAAATCACAATTTGTGTTTTATGTTTACGCCAAAAAAAAAGGAATGTACATTCTTTCTACTAGTTACACTTTCTATTTAAAGCTACTAACCAAAGCAAATGACCTGAAGTGTTTTCCCCGTACAGTTTTTATCCTAATTACTTAGCTAGGGCTAAATGATAGATGATGTTGTCTTTTTGAAAAACAATAGGGAAAGAGGA
>JAYJMI010456617.1:0-15881 GCA_036873855.1 Sarsia tubulosa
TGCTGCATGATAAGGTCAAAATGTTAATTTTTCAATACAAATGCTGCTATAAAGATGTAATTTTTGAATTTTTGTCATTGAAAGAGCTGATGATTCGCTATAGGTATACATTTGCATCATTTTACAATACTGCTCATTTTCTCCATGATAGTGCCATTTGTTAAAAAATATCGGGGATCCAATGTCTATCTATCACTTGTTCTACTTTTATTTCAAAATTATTACCGGGAGTCCAGCAGTCAATCTTTCTTGTTAAGATTGAACTTAGAAAGCATAAGCCCTCCGCTCTTCTTTTCTAATTAATGTTTCAACTTTAGGTCGTGGACAAAAGTCACATGCGTATACCCACAGTGTTCACATTGCTCATCATGTATACCTCAATCTACACAATTTAAAGGTACATATCCATCAGTTAAAAAAACATACTTCATTTGTAGAAGTAGAAATCTGTAGAAGTACAGTGGAAATCTGTTGAGTAAAAGTACAGTAAAAAAGTACTACAGCTGATTTCTTGTTGAAAGTTGCTCTCTTGGTGATTTTATTTTTCAGCTCTTCATTATAGTCTTTTTCATATGTTAACAACAACTGTGCTTCATTATAGTCTTTTTCATATGTTAACAACAACTGTGCTATTTTTGAACTTGACTATTTTCTTATCTGTTGGATCCTAAATTCCTATGTTTTGCGCAACTTGGATTTATTATCTATGCTTCTTTCACAAATCTTCAGTTTCCCATGATATTACTAGCCATAATTTTACTAGTTAAGCCTAGTCTTTGACGCTGGAGTTAATTCATGATGAAGTCGATTACTTTAGGTGTGTTTTTTTTGGTACAGTAAAAGACATTTTTGCCAGAGGTCCACTGTCAGTTTATCTCTTTTTGGACTCTCAACTTTGCTGACAGAGTCCTACAAATTCAGATACCAACTGTTACAAACTTTTCTTAGAATTGGCTTCTCAGTGAGGCAAATTTAAGACAAAAATGGGCACTTTGCACATTCAAGATTTGTTCATTAGATTTTTCTTGTTTTGTACATTATGTTAGAGTATAATAAGAGGATAAGAGGTAAAAGTTAACACTATTCTTATATTTCGGAAAATGATTATTAACAAATTTCAATATCAAATAATTATTGAAGGAAGATTTGATTTTCTTAGTCTGCAAAGTATGATGTTGTTTTCACAAATATCTTACTAAATATGCAAAGAGCATATGCAAACATGAATGAAATCCTTGGCAATACGAAAGGAAAGTTTGTTACTTTTTATGAAATCATAATGTCCTTAAACGGTTTTATTCGTTAAATCAAAGTTAGAAAGTTAGTAATGGGTATCTAAAGTGTTAATGTGATTAACACTATTGAGTTAGCTTATTACTTATGATGAGCAAAGGAGCACTTTATACGAGCATGGTTTGAAGAAAGAATCATATTATAATTCCTTCTCTAAAATTTTAATTCTATGATTTTTCTTACTTACCTGATTGCAACATTTATTTTTTTAGTTTTATTGTTTACCTGATTGCAACATTTATTTATTTTAGTTTTATTGCTTACCTGATAACTATGAAATTATTGATCCTTCTTTAGAAGACATTAAGGTAACTATTGATTACTAAATTACTAAAGTACTTACTAATGAAATGCTTATATCAAAATGAATATTTTTTCTGTTTTATGGAGATATTTTACAGTTTGCAGTTTCAGAATTAGTAAAAATAATATATAATATATTTTAGTATGTTCTTCGACCAATCTTTAGTAAAGATCATATAAGATGTCTTGATAAAGTTGGTAAAGTCTCTCGAGCTTTAAACGGAACAACATACATTCCAGGTATCTTGAAAAGTCATTTTATAAATTTTTATGTGAAAGAAAGCTAATTTCTATTTTTACATTTTTCTTCCAGTGTAATATGGTCTAATATGGTTTTCCACAATCTAGAAATAATGGATTTTTTCTTAAAGTGGCAAGCCCATTATTGAGCTGGCACTTTTTACAGTGCCTCATATAATTATGTTCTTTTCAACAAAAAACGGATTGTTTTAAAGTATACCCAAGCCTTCTATACTTACATATAATTTTTAACGGCTGTATATTCATTGTAGGCGTGGTTGGATTAAATAATATCAAAGCAAATGATTATTTAAATGTAGTTTTACAGGTAGGCATGTTGTTGCATGTTTTTGTTCTACTAAAGCTAAAGGCTACTAAAGGTAAAAAATTTATAGCTATATACAGTACAGTAAAGTAAGGTTAAGAACACTTCCCATTTATCCCATTGTGAAACATATGTCATCTTTTTCTTAGAAAATATCGTATATAGGTAAAAAAGTCAAATGTGCAAACACAACATTTTTTATCCTTTTGTGTATAAAATTATATGGTGCTTGATTTGAGTGTGTAGCTTCTCCATTTCTGCCCATTTGGTTAATAATCCTATAGAAAAGTTATTTGCTTATGTTTGCTGTAAAACAAAAGTTTTTGTTTTTATTCAAAGTGACAGAGCCAAGTTTTTGACAAAAATTCTTATTTACCCTAAATTGGGATCAAAAGGTCAAAGTTTGACCAAAAATCACTATTTTTCAAGATATTTCCAGATCCCTTCATTAACTTTTTTTTACTTTAAACTGGCATAAGTGTTGTTATTTCGAAAATTCTTGTTTGCCGGCAATTTGAGGTCAAAAAGTCAATTTTTGTGGGGAATTGATATTCTGCGTAATATCTCATGCTACAGATTTCCAATTTACTTGAAATGTTGTACAATGATAGAGATTAGTAAAGAAAATAATATTTGATCCTATAGTTTTTTCCTAATTCTGCTCATTTGCTGCATGATGAGGTCAAAATGTTAATTTTTCAATACAAATGCTGTATAAAGATGTAATATTTGCGTTTACGTCAGTGAAAGAGTTGATAATTAGCTATAGCTATACATTTGCATTGTTTTACAATACTGCTCATTTTCTGCATGATAGTGCTATTTTATTAAAATATTAGTTGCTGGGGATCCAATGTCTGTCATCCCTTTTTTATTTTATATTATATATTTATATTATAGGCAATGGCTTTTGTACCTCCTATTCGAAACTTCTTTTTGTCTGATGTCAATTATAAAGATATTAAAAGGCCTCCAGGAGATATTATGTCTCCACTGAGTAAGTGTTCAATTTATTGGACTTCTGGCTAAATTCAGGCTTGTCCGTGCATATGTGCGTACGGGATGCATTAATCTCAGGAACCGTTCATCAGTTTTCTTTGATTTTTTGCATTATATTAAAAGTATTATGAATGATGAAAATTGCCTGAATTTTTAGAATATTACCTGTTTCCATGGAAACAGGATCAAAAGGTCAAATTTGGGCCGAAATAAATATTTTTTCAATATATTTCAAGATCCTTTCGTTAGATTTTGTCAATATTTTGTACAAAGTTAGAGATAAGTTTAAGGTATAAATTGATACAGGTGTCATTATTCTGAAAATTTTAGTTTGCACCTAACTGTGATCGAAAGGCCAAAATTTATTACGAAACCCAGCTATCTCTGGAGCCATTATTATCAATTTTGTCTGATTTTTTGCATGAATTAAAAGTGTCAGAACCAAACCAGATATTTTAGAAAAGTTCTTGTTTCCGTAGAAACAGGGTCAAAAAGTCAAACTTGGTAATTCCTATGTTATGTTGACATTTTCTTCTCATATTTTTAAAAAATTATACTGGGAGATCACTAGTAATCCATCCCCTGTTTTCTTTAAGGGAAAAAAAGTTGTACTGTTGCCTTTCTACAATATGGGAGAGATGAAAAATATACTAATAACAATAACTGCGCAAGCAGTAAAAAAGTTGAATAATTTAATGTACAATGTCATCAGTAATAGTATCTACAAACAGTGACTTTTGGTTTCTAATATGTCTTGTCAGTTTTAAATGGTTTGTTAATGTTCATTTTTTTAGTTCAACGTTTTGGGGAGCTTGTAAGAAAAATATGGAATCCAAGAAACTTCAAAAGTCATGTCAGTCCGCACGAAATGCTGCAAGTACGTGTTTTTGTATACTTTACAGGCAATTTGTGCAAAATCCTTGATAAAAAAATGTTATAAGGTGAAATTGTCTTTTACTGTACACGATGGCCAATATAATTTTTTTTTTTTTATATAATTTTGAGTTGTTTGTATTTGCAAAGTTTTTCAATATAATTTTAAATCAATTAAAAAATTGTCTATTCAATAGTCAAATTGGCAACAATGTTTTTTCTGTAGTTTACTTATGAATAGATTTTTATTAGCATTTGTAATTATTATATTTGGACCCCCGCCTTTGCCGAAGGGGTCCTATAAATTCAGCTCTGTCTGTTCATTCGTTCGTTCGTTCGTTCGTCTGAAAGTATCCCTTCATTATTTTTTTCTTATTTTTTGCATGAAGTTAGAGGGTCAAAAGTGAGGTGAACAAAAGTGACAAAGCCAATTTTTTTTGAAAATTCTTGTTGTCCTGTAAACGGGGTCAAAAGGTCAATTTTGGCCCTAAAAGTGACATTTTTCAAAAAATCCGATCATTAGTTTTTTCTGAAATTTTGAGCAAAGTTAAAGGAAAGTATACAGACAAAAATAGCATAGTTGCCAGGTTACCGAAAATTCTTGTTTTTTCTTAACATGGGGTCAAAAGATCAAATCTTACTTGAAAACACTGTATTTCACGATATCTCATGACTGGTTCATCCATTCATTCTCATTCTTTATACAATTCTAGATTTGAGTGAGAGCTAATATTAAATTATAGAATGACTAGAAAATTCTGTTCATTTGCTACATTATGACTGGTCAAAAGGTCAATTTTGGCCCAAAAATGAACAGTTTTCAAAATACCTCAAAATCCGTTCATTGCCTTTTTTTTGGGATTTTGCACAAAGTTAAAGGGAAATATACAGTCAAAATTGACATAGTTGCCATGTTACTAAAAATTATTTTTCTTCTGGAGCGAAGATCAAGAGGGCAAGTTTTTATGTTTTCATGATGTCTCATGACTGGTTTATCTATTCATTCTCATTTATTCTACAAAAATAGTTTAGAAAAATCAGTTTATAAACTAAACTAAGTTTTCTGGATTAATTTGTGCAACTTCCATCTTCATTTAATTATTAGCTTAAGTTCTCATTTAAAAAATAATCAGAGATCCATTAGTAATTGATTCCTTGTTACTTAAATTTTTAGGCTGTAGTTACATGCAGCAAAAAACGATTCCAGTTTACAGAGCAAGGTATGTATAAAGTAACAAAAGCAGTTAAAATTTCCCTAAAATTGAAGGGCTTGTAAAATTATGACCGATGCTTTTTATTTTGTTATAAATTATCTTTTCCGTAATTATTTTTTCTTTCTTAAGTTATATAGGGATTTAAAGATCATGTTTTCTTTTAATTTTTTACGATGCAAATATTTTTTAAATCAAATTATATTAAATTACAACCTCAAAACCCAATCACCACAATATATCATACCAGTGATTAAAATTCAGCCCTTGCTATAAGGTTGTGATTTATACTAATACAAATAATATTTATTTACTTAAAGGGATTCCAAGATGACAAGACAAGTTAGGCTCAGATTAAAGAGCTCCAGAAATAAATATCAGTCCATTTTATTTCATTGAAAAAGCTCTTTTTGTTCTCAAGATACCTTAATTTTAAGTTTGCAAATACGGCCATCTCAGAATAACAGGTTGGTTGAAACTTGAACTTCAATTCATGATGCATTTCACATAATTATCATATTTTTGTTACCCTTAGGTGATCCAATTGAGTTTTTATCATGGTTTCTAAATGCAATACATCAAACTCTTAATGGTACTAAAAAATCTAAAAGTAGTAAGTGTATTTTCACTAACGCAGAGTTGATTTTGTTGAACGGCATACAATGTACTTTGTACATACATGTACTAGGTATTGTAACAGCATGTTCTCAAATAGTAATTTTATTATATATATTTTTAAAAAAATGATTCTGGCAAGGAAATTATTTTAGGGAACTATACCATTATCTAAAAGGATAAATAAAAAGAAAATCATATAAAAAACTGTTTCATGATAAAGTTAAAGAAACGTTTTATAACTAAACTATTATGAAGATTATAGCCGTCCTAGACTTTTTTGACAAGTTTTACCCTCATATGGTTCAAATATAATGAAAAATATTTTTTATTTCAAGTTAAAATCTCTTTTCATTCTCAATTTATTAAACTTTTGCGGCATGTGGCTTCTAATTGATTTCTATAACTTCACACATGGAATGCATCATTTCTGGAAATAATAAATTTGTGATATCTATAGAAGGGCTATAGATACATAAATACATTTTGTTTTTGGTAAAATAACAATAATAACTAGTATCATAACAAGTATCATAATACATAACATAAACTACAACAACTACAACAACTCATTTATATAAATTTGTATAATAAAAAAAAAAAAAAAAAAATGCAAACTGTTGTATTTTGTTCCGAAATTTCTTGTTTGCAGGTAAGTTGACGTCAAAAAGACAAATTCGGGCTAAGATTCAACTTTTTTTGAATATCTTAAGATCACTTTAGATTTTTTCGTTTGAGCTCTGTTTGCTCAAAACTTTTCTGATTTTTGCATGAAGACAAAGGGTCATAATTGTATGAAAAGTGACTTTTCTTTTGCTTACTCTAAGAAGTTTCTCTTTATTTTATATAATTAATTTACATACTTCTTTAGGTGTTATATATAAAACGTTCCGTGGAGAAATGACACAATGGTCGCGTAAACTTCCTCAAACAGATGTAAGAATATTCTGATGTTTACGTTTAGACCCCCAACCTTAACAGGAAGGGTCCCATATTTATTATTATAATCCTATAAGTTTATTACTTATAGTTTGATAAGGTTTTTAACCAGTTGGGTTTTATTTCAGTGATTCTTATATTGCCATTTTCTTTCATATTTTTTTAAAATTATACCAGGAATCCACTGGTAATCCATTCCTTGTTTTTCTGCGGTTTCATTAGTAATTCCTTGTTATTTCCAGAGATGCAGTGACCATTTATCCCTTTAGATGCCTTTATGCTTTATGTAAATCATTATCTTCCATTTAATCATCCATAGTGTATCTTTATGTATTTTTCAGGATAAAAGTCTTGAAGAGAAGATGCTGCAACACGAAGACTATCAAGGTTTTTTATTCATTCACTCAAATATTGTGCAGCCTTATATCAACTAAAAGTAGTTTGAAAAAAATGTTTGTTTATTTTTTATTTTTTTTCGGCTGAATTGTTCTGTAACCCATCAAAATTTATTTAACCAATCTTGCAAAAGTTAATTTGTGTATATTTATGCAATATGATTTGACTTTTGTTTTTTTGTAGTATTTTAGCATGAAGCATATATATTTTAGCATGAAGCATATCGAGAGTTAAAACTTACACTATTGTTTATTTTCGGAAAGTTCTTGCTTTCTGCAAGCAAGGCAAAGTTGTTTATTTCTTAAAAGTTTTAGATATTTATTACTGGAAATTTACCAATCTTTCCTTTTTTATCCTTTTTTATCCTATTTATTTTAATACGTATAAGTCTAGTTTTGTATTACATGATTTTTCTGATTTTCAGATAAAGAGACGGACACACCGTTTCTATATCTGACATTAGATATCCCTGCATCTCCATTGTTCAAGGTAAGATGCACTTATAATATAGTAGTAGTAATAATATTCTACAAAACACTTGTTGAAATTAAATAGAAATCAGTCTTCAGAAACTGTCAGATGACCCGTTACAGCACTGTTAAGTTGACTTGATGGGATATATATTTTTGAAAGTTAGGTGCAAATAAAAGTGTCAAACTGGCATGAATGTCATCATTAGAAATTCTTGTTTAAGTGTAAGTGAGGTCAAAAGTCAATAAATTTTTGTGTAAAAGCAATTTTTGCACGATATGCTACTGTGTATCAGTGGTATTGAAAGTTGGAACAACGATAGATGTAAGTAAAGCATTGTTGTTCATCAAAGAGTTTCTCATTTACTGCATTGTAGTTTTAATAGTAGTAGTAATAATAATGCATGATCTTATTTGATTGGCCAATATTTGATTATTAGCTTTGCTTTCCTATCATTCTCCTTTTGGACACCCAGCTTTGCCGACAGAGTCCTATAAATGTAGGCTTATCCGTTTGTTCTTTCATTCGTCTGTTACCAACTTTTCTAGGAATTGGTTCATTAGTTTTTTCTGTTTTTTGCATAATGATATGCATTCGTAATGTAATGAATTAAAACTGAGGAAGCCGGATTCAAGAATCAAGATCCGTTCATTAGATTTTTCTAGTTTTTTACATGATGTTAGAGCAATATACGGGGTAAAATTTGACACTATTACTATATTTCCGAAAATTCTTATTTTGAGCAAGTGAGACAAATTTGGACCAAAAATGGACATTTTGCTCTTTATCTCAAGATCGTGTATCGTGTATGATTTTAGAGCATTATAAGAAGTAAAAAATGACACTATTACTATATTTCTGGAATTGTTTTTTTGGGAAAGGAAGGAAAATTTGCGCTAAGATTTCCAAAATATTTACCGGGAGTCCAGAGTATGATGATATCAATTGCTTTATTTGTTGTAATATACTTTATGAGAAAATACCAAATCTCTATCCCTTGTTCTTTATTGATATCTGCTTACCATTGCATGAACTTCGATTTGTGTGTATTTAACTTGTTACTTTTGTTGATTAACAGGACCAATTGGAACAAAATGCTATTCCGCAGGTGAGTCTTCTATATATACAATACTAGTAATAATAACTGCACGTAGAATGAAGTTGCGTATCTTCTTTATGGTTCATCGAAAGCTAAATAATTGTATAGATACTTTTTAAGTCAATTTTCAAGTTTTATTGTTGACTTAAAGATTTTGTTTTTGTATGTTGGGTTTTAAGTGAAGAGATTATAAAATGTTGTAATCATGTTTTTTTCTTCTTCATGATAAAACACCAGTTTAAGGAAAAGTTTGATTAAATGTTCTTGTTTTACTTCCGGGGGGTCCACTGGCAATTTACCCCTTGATAACATATTCTCATTCATGTTGTAGGTACCACTGATAAATCTGCTACAGAAATTCAATGGCAACTATGAAAAGGTAAAGTATTAAATCAGTTCGCCAAAAGAGTCCTATGGTTTTCTCAGAATTTACTCATTGCTTTTTTCTGATTTTTCGCATGGAGTTAGAAATCCATAAAGGCATAAAAGACCCCAATTTTTCTCCCATTAGGATTTTTCCCTGTATCTCAAGATTCGTTGATTAGATTTATCTAGTTTTTTGCATGAAGCTAGAACATGAGAGGTAAAAAATGCCACTATTCCTATAAGTCATGAGAATTTTAGTTTGAATTTTAATTGAACATTTTGCCTTTTACCTTAAGGTTCGTTCATGAAAATTATAGCCTATATTGACTATATCTTGTCTATCCTAGACTCAACAGCTGTAAAATTGTCTGGTGGTCAATTAGTAACTGAACAGTGAAAAATTGTCTGGTGGGCAATTAGTAATTGTACAGTGAAAAAGTGTTTTAACAATCGTTTTAACCTTTCTTCATTACAGGAATACAAAACTTATAACGAAATCCGTGTAAAGAAATTTACATTAACCAAGTTACCAAAATATATGATTCTCTTCATCAAGGTATCAAAGAACATTTCTATTTTAATCATTCCATTTATCACTTTGAACTATGCCATTAGTTTATTAATCATAAACCGTTATTACGTTGGGAAAAAAACTTGAGGATTGAGAAATTACTTATAAAACGCTAGACTGAGTAAAGTTAATAATAGTATGTGAATTTGCTGCTATAAAGAAGAATGTGATGAATTATTTGATTCACTTTTTAGCGATTCAACAACAATACATTCTTTGTAGAAAAAAATCCTACCGTCATAAATTTTCCTGTAAAGTAAGTTCTTCAATGTATTGAATTCTATTTGTTATTATTTTTATTCCATAGATATATTTATCTCTTTTCGAAAAACCGGTTTTCGTACAGCAATCTTTATCATAAATGGCTCCTTAGCCTAAATGGCCATTAGCCTGAAGTCAAGGTTAACGAGGGAAATTTTTTTTGCTTTATTTCTCAAGATTCCTACCATTTTTTTTTAGCATGAAGTTAGAGCATATAAAAAGATATAAAATGCTAAGGAAAACTTTTGACAATGATAAACTTCTACTCCGATGTCCCGTTCTAGAAAGCTAGAAGATGATAAGTAGCATAAAGTCTCATCATGCGTTATATGACGCAAAGTTACGCTCATCATGCGTTATATGACGCAAAGTTACGCCAAAAAAAGACGCTTTTTTCTTGTATCTCAGTTTTGTTTCGTTCAGGATTTATAGGTTGTGTTCTAAAATTACAAACCCCCGTATTTCTGAATTCTGTGGCATCATAGCCAGCCCACAAAGATGTGGATAGATAGAAAATATCTGATGAAAAAACTATTGAGTAAAACTAGTAAAGGATCACTGGCGACCACCACCTTCTAATGTGTCTAGCTTGCTTGTTTTACTTTTAATTCTGCTTTTGAACATAATTACTATTATTTCGTAGGGGGTTAGACATGTCAGATTTCCTATCAATCGACCCTAAAGTGCGTGATATCAACAAGCATACCACTTATGATTTGATTGCTAACATCTCGCACGACGGAGAGCCAGGTAAAACTTACTTGTGAATGTTTTATAAAGAAAGTTCTACGATAAATTATTAAAGCATAGTATGATAATACTTTTAACTCAAATAATTACTACTACTTTTAGTAAAGTTTTTTAATCGTCTGTATAAATATATAGTTTCTTTATTATTTATGGTAGTATGTTAGTTATGTTGATCGTTTGTTTATTATGGTTTATAATTTATTTAGGATCAGGAAAAGGAACGTATAGAGTACATATTCTACACAAGGTACGTTCGAATATTTTACACTAGAACATCATTCCCGTATTTGGAGGTGTAACTGAGTTGAGGGCGGTATAACATTTTATTAGAGTTTTGTATATTCATAGAAATAAAAGTAAGTGTAGTACTTGAACAGTCTAGCTATTTCTCTATAATTATGCTCATTTGAGGAAGAAAAAAACAATCGACGAGTTCACATGATAAGGTTGAAAAATAAAATTTTCAAATACTAATAAGGATTTTGTTCGGAATTTTGGAAAATGAAAGAGCTGAAAATTTTTTACTTTATCGCTTGTTTATGTATGTATTATATTTATATATGAAAATGAAAAAGTGTTTGATTGTAGGGTAGTAAGCAATGGTTTGAGTTGCAAGATTTACATGTGAAAGATATCCTGCCGCCTATGATTACACTCTCCGAAAGTTATATTCAGGTACGTTTGCTTCTTTACTCATGTTAACATTTTGACATTTAGTTTATTGTTACGAAAAAATATACTAAATTTAACTAAAGAGGTGCAATAGATTGATAAAATTATTTGTCATTTTTCAAATTACATTCTTCTTCTGTGAATCCATATCTTAGTGCTTTACCGACAGAGTCCTAAAAATTCAGCCCCGCCGTTTGTTATATTGTTTCGCAGAATTATTAGTTTTTCTTGTTTTCACATATCTTATTAGACACTCGGAGTCACAGAGCCTGATTTTTAATGAAAATTCTCGTTGCCCGGTTAAATAGGGCTACTTTGGGCCAACAAATCAAGCCAAGAAGGAAAAAATGGCACTACTTTTAATATTTCTAAAATACATTATTTGTGCAAACGAGACAAGTTTGAATAATGATAAATAATTCTACTGCTCCTTTCACTGCTGTAACTTCCTCAAGATTTATTTAATGCTAGCTTTATTTAATAGGCCAGGCATATTTGGGGAGTTATGCCACCTTGAATGGTACTTTTGCTCATATGTTTTTTTGAGTTCGTATATGCCTATAGAAGAACATGATTCAAGAGGGGTTTTAGTCTAACTAGGTGGCAATCGATTTTTATGGGGGGTATACCAATGGGTCCTTATTGGTAAGGTCAAGAAAACTAAAACTATACCATTTCTGATAGCCCTTGGATAGATCTTTCATATGCACATATTTTTGTTGGTTGAAAATTATCTGACTATTTGCTGACGTCATCACAAAACTAGGAAAAATGCCAAATTTCGGTCCTTAAAATGCAAATATCTCAGGAACCACATATGGAAAAATATTTTGAATAACTTTTTCTTCATCTCCTTCTCAAGGTGACATAACCCCTCGAATATGCCTGGCCTATAAAGCAATAATATTTCAGTTTATTGTATTATTTATTGAAATATTTTATTATAGATCTGGGAGCTACAACAACACTCGTAAGAGACTATTTTCGGTTGTATATTGAATCATCTAGAAATACATGTATTGGCTACGAATGTTAATGTTTCGCTAATACGAACGATAAAGCTTTTAAGCATGTTGCAACAATTCGCAAAGAAATGCATCGAGAATTACAACATATAAAAGTGACATTGAACAATAATGTTATAAACGAACTTTTGTATGTGAATAAATTGATCTACTGAAATATCAACTAATACTATTTGAGTACAATTGTATTAATGTTAACCCTATATTTACCGGGTTGCTGGGGCTCCTCGCTAAGGTGTTAACCCTATATTTACCGGATTGATGGGGCTTAGGGCTAAGATATGTTTGTTATGTTTGTTAGCGCCTTTCATAAAGATTTGTAAAAAATAAGAAAGGGAGAAGATTATTGAAGAACCTTCTGACCTACAAAGTTGAACCCCTAAAGATAAGTATTTGTCATAAAATGTAATATCTATGGTAGAATGTGATAAGCCTAGAATCTTTTTTTTAGCGTTATTAATCCCAGTCGTTAAGGTAAGTTTTTTTGGCGAATGGGTTAATTTTGATGGAGTTTGTGGAAATTTTTGTATGTGGTTGAATCATATATCAGTTGTCTTAATGAACGATGCAACTCCAAGTTACTATTTGTTTATAGTATTTTGGTAGGGATTGGGTTATTAAATGGTTGGAAATATCCTGCCGTCATTTGAAAACATTAAAGAGCCAATATCCGATGTAATGCATTGCGCAGTTTGTGTTCATAAAACTGGTTAGCGAGAATTTCAACTTTATTTTAACGCTCAGTAAAAGTTAGCAATATTGAACGCAGTGCATTACATCGGATATTGGCTCTTTAAGAAAAGCTTATTTTGTTCCCTTGAAACATGAATATCTCCGCAACCAGTAACAAAAATTGAGTACCTTTTTTCCATGTACGTTTAGAGCCTGAATTAATATAAGTGTTCATTTTGACATCTAAAATACTTTTTAAAAGCTAAGGATACTCTGATATTACCTACAGGGCTGTTGAGACGGATGGCTGTTAAGAGAAAAGGCCAGCTACCCGGCCTGGAAACCCTTTTGTGCATAGACCCTACATAACCTTTTTTTATTAAAAGGTCTATGTCCGTAGGCTAACCTTAATAGTCAGGGGCTTACAACAAAAGATTACACCCCATTTTAATCAAAATAATCACTACCTTAAAAATGTTCTAAATATCATGGGGAACAATAAAATACTGTTCAGACGGGTTGACTCAGGTTCCTTTTGGCACAAGGGACCCATTATACCCCGACATGGGGAACATATTTCACCTCATATTTATCATGATTGAAATTTTTTTTGGAGATTTGTAATGGTAACTATAAGTCAAAATATTGAATCTGACTAAAATTTCCGGTTCCTTACCTGGCTCAGACGCCCCAAAGTTCCCCGTTTTGGGCCTCATCTTCCAAAAATACTATAGGCAAATTTTGCAGGAATGTGACTCTTATAAGAACATATTAAAAGCAAACCTGAACACTTTCTTGGGTTCTAGTGTTAGTTCATACCAACTGTTATCTATTATTTACCAAAAATTAAAATAACAGAGCGTATTAGCAAGTGTCCTGCAAAAAAATTTTAATAATGCTATATACCTCAACTGGATTGTTATAATTGAAATATGAGAACTTCGCTGTATTGTTAATTTTAACCACCTAATCTAGCGTAAAGTTTATATTGAAATTTGATCTCAGATTTGATTAAATTGCACTGGTTGTTTTAATGGATTGGATTATATAAAATGTAGCTTTTTGACTCACTGTAAGGGTTGTTTTTCGGCAGGACTTTGCAACTAATTGCAACTAAAAGAACCATTTGAACCAAAACCATAAGAACACAGAACATGGAACAGCAAACCATAGAACACTGAAGAACCAGGGTTAGAAAGTGGAACACAGAACCACAGACTGACAGAACCTGAGAAATTGATGTTTTAGCTGCTGTAAAAGTGAAATAATTTCAAAGTGTGGCTGATCTTCTACAACATAAGAGCCATAAAAGAAAAAGCATGAAAAAAGGTAGTTGCTCTAAATTGTAATTGAGTTACCTAGCAACAAGAGCGCCGATCTGACATAGTAAATCCTTATCGTCAGTAGTAAAAAGTACAAGGTTCATAATACTTGTGAGTTAAATTTGGCCAAACGTTTACAACAAGTTGAGTTGACATCCGGGCTCAAAACGGGCCAATTTAGGGGCATCTGAACCAAAGAAGAAACAGAAAATTTCATCCAAAATATTTGTTTCAATTTTGCCTTCAGCTGTTAATAACATTAGCATAAAAAAGTTTGCGAGATATTGTGACAAATATTTCCCCTTCATAATACTGAAAATGGTAACAAGTGTTCCCATAAGGGTCTTTTGCATTCCTGCAAAATTTGGTTCATGATAATTATGGGGTAAAATTTTTGGGCCCGGACTTTAATAAAGGGGCAGCTGAACCAAAGTAGGAACAGAAAAATTGTTTTGGATTCTATTGTTAGATCAGACCAGCTGTTATCCATTGTTTACCAATCTCAGTATTATGAAGGGAAAATACTTGTCACAATATCTTGCCAAAAGTTTTATGCTAATATAACAACTGAAGCCAAAATTGAAAAAATTGATATGAAATTTTTTGTCCTAAGAATTAAATTGCTCAATGGGCCGGCAATCAAGCTGCGGCTCTTTATAAACATGTTGAGAAAAAACGTCAGTCGGTAAGAGATTGGTAACGAATTTTGTTTGTCGGTTAGATACAGAGCAAAACCCGTCATGAAGTGCATATTAATATCCGCTTTTCGCTACGCTCGCGGATAATTAACTTCGGATATTTTAGTAGTATCTTGAAGATTTAGAACTGTATTCAACGGTAATATATCACACATAAATATTAGAATTATTTCAGTTATTTTATGCATATGCTTGTAACAGTTATTTAACCAAAAATAAAACGTATCTATGGAACCATAAAACCTTGATGGAACTAAGTTGCAATTACGGCGTAATTACGGGCATGTAGGGCACAACTCTGTATAAGTGACCGTTTCTAGTTGTTAAAGAATCGGGTTTTGCAATTGCAAGGAGGTGTGTTCAAGTAAGTAAGGAGGTGTGTTCGAGGTTTGTTCAGTTTAAGTAACGGGGTTATTTTTAGTTAATAGTCTAGCACTAATAAAGCTAGTACCATCTAGTTCAATATACGCTACTTTCTGGCTGTCTGGTAGAGCGGATTCCGTAGGCTAAAATGCGAGCACATTGTAACGCCAGGACCTAAAGAAGTCAGTTTAAATTAGCTAGGTGATTGCTGGCCTATAATATAGACCCTTTACGAAAAACGAGTTTTTCTAGGGTCTATGAACATTTGTATAATAATCATTTCTAAGCCATATTACCGTTAGCCTACGAAATAGACCGCGCTAAAGCTTGGTCTATGCATATTCGCAGAAAAAGCTATCTGAGAAATTAGTGTATTTTACCGAATATGTTTGTTTTGATAATAAGAACCAATGAGAA
>JAYJMI010458839.1:0-15864 GCA_036873855.1 Sarsia tubulosa
GAAAGCTAGGAAGATTCTCTATCCATCTATATAAAATTTATTTCATTTTGATAACTAAATCTTGAGTTATTTAGACTGAAAATATTTAGTGCGTTCTTTTTGATTCACACTGTATACTTGTAAACAATCATCACAAAATGATTGCTTATTACAGAGTTATTCAAAAACAATGGTTCGGAAACTTAAAAAACAACTCTTTCATATTTGTGCACGGTCAAGCTTGAGTTAATCTTTTTAAATATTTTGTTGTAAAGTGTGAACTAAAATTAAGAGCAGCAGTGACTCCCTCAGTAATAGTATATCTGAATAAGGTAATAAAAATTAATAAAAGGTTTTACACTCACATCAAAAATGTATAAATAAATAATTAATTTTGGAACTGATATCATTCAATTTTGATATTTATAATGATTTTTGTTGATCACTAGCTTTGCTTTATATAACACCTGACATATAGCTACAAGTTGCCACCCAAGCAACTATAATCACTTCCAATGACAAATTCAGTACATTTCTTAATTTCAAAACATCCCTCACTCTATCTCATCGCCTAGAGCTACACATTCCATCATTTTCCCATAGCCACAATACGGAATTCGACCGTGCACAAAAATATTGCTTTCAAGTTCTAAGAACTTTTAATTGCTTTCTGTCGTGTTTACCGCTAATTTCTTTTGTTTTAAATATAGTTTCTGAACCATGTATTTCGATACACTATGCTTACTAAAACAATTCTTCAAAATTAAAATCAGAATTTATAATAAATTAAACAAATAGGCCCATTATGAAGTGAATACTATAAATGGATCGGTCCTTTAATTTATAATTGGCGAACACAAATTAATGTCATGACGGCATTTTGATATCATTTCAGATCTTCTGTTTGTAATTTGTCAGTAATTATGTTTAGTTTGCTCAATTAACTGTTGATAAGTTTTCTTGGTGACAGAGGGGACAAAGTTTTGTTACGTTTGAATAGGATGTTACGAATTTTATTATCACTCAAGAAAAAGTTGTATTTTCTAGTTTTCTTTTGATTACTCAAATATTTTATTGAATAATGTTGCGCTTGCGAAAAACAGTTTGTGGCTGTAGTATCATTAAAAACGTTTCTTGCATTGTTCCAAAGAAGCAGTTGTTAAGAACTGTCTGGTTAATAAACAACTGCCACAATTTACATACACAATATACAATTAATCGTTTACAATGTCATCATTGAATTTATTTACAAAGTTACATTCTCGCTGACAGACTTTATGTCATGTCGATATCAATTCTTTGGTTTAGGAACTGTATAATATGTTAAAGGTACTACTTACTCATCGGTTTAGGCCAAAAAAACTAATCTCCATTGAAACTTTGTGAACTGGAAGATTTTCATTTCAGCAGTATCCTGTGAAAAGTTGAGCCAAATTCTATATTAAAGAAAACAAGAAGCACATTGAAACTTTTGCAAAACTTGGAGTTATTTTACTTTTGAACGGTTGAATTAAATGGCGATTTTTAGCAGATTTATTGCCTTCCAACTGCTCTTTACAATACATAAATTTCAATATAGGTTGCACAAAAATGATTTACATGACTAAGTACCTTTAATGAAAACAATTATTGCAGGGTAAGCTTATTGTTTCCTATTGTTTATAGGTTTTACTAACTTCCTTAATGAGGGTAATAAAAGCTACAAAATATCATCGCCTCTAGAAAATTTGTGCCAGTATTAGCTTTTTTAACAAGTAAAATGTAAAGTAGATGTATATTGTATTGTGTACATTGGGTTCGTACAATGTATTGTCTATAAACTAAAGGCGGATTTACATACACCGAAACTTTCAATCGAAAAATTCGTGCGAATCTTTTTAAGCATTTTGATTGGCTAAGAACAAATTGTTTACATTTTATGTTCGAAAATATTTCGATTCGAAGAAGTTGAATTTTTTCAACTTTTTCGTAGCGAAAAGTTTTCGATCAAAGTTTCAACGAATCAAAATGGTTGATTCTCGTTTTCTTTGCTTCGTCAAACAAAACAGAACGAAAGCTTAGAATTCTGGACGAAATAACTTAATCAAGCATTCGTTTCGGTCGAAACTTTCGACTTGTGTAAATCCACCTGAAGTAAGTAATAGTTACAATTTTGATCAGATGCATCAAAATACTAATGTAATCAAATTTTCTAAAGAATACTACTAGATTAAGATTGTATAGCAATACTGGAATTAAAACATTCCTACAACATGAAAGATATTCAAAGGATTAAAACAACATGGATAGCTTTAACCCTATTTAATCCGGACTTTTTCGGGCTCTATAAACCCCCCTTTTTTCTCGGAAAATATGCCTTGAGCATGAAACTTTGTACACTTGTAGTACTAAGATCACTAAATAAAAATAACTAAAAAAAATTATGCTGACATCTGTAATTTTTCGATGACGTCATAGTCTGTTAAAATTTTTACCGATTTTCCTAAAAAAAGTAGTATCACTAAAATTTCGATTACATTAGTTAGAAACAACATTATTGCTTGAAACTTTCAATGCAATTAGAGTTATAGATACTGTATAACATATCTTCCAGATTTTTTAAAATTTGCCTGGAAAAATTTTCTATGACGTCACAAAATGGTTCAAATTTAGAAAATGACGTCATTAAATATGATTTAATAATATTTTTAACAATACTAATGACAAACTGTAAAAATTTTAAAGTGATTGCATTAGTTTTAAAAAAGTTACAGTTGATTTATTTTTTTGATTTTCAATGAAAAAAATGGTGATTTTATTGCCGTGTCTTGACAAAACACCGGTAATTTCCACCCCAAAAAGTCAATTGGGTCGTAATTTTAAGAAAATGCTGGTAATATATAAATATTAAAAGTCACAAAATATGAAAGATGTAGCAGAATTTTTTTTCTAGCAATTCTACAAAATCTGGAAGGGGCTGCCGAATCAGCCCCCCCCCCCCGGTGGTAAGTTAATTAGTTGATAGTAAATAAACAAATATAGCATCTTGTAGTTTATTCACCTAAAAATGCTAACACTTCTGGTTACACTTTTCATTAACTATAGATACCTTTAACCAGAATAATACAAGATTTATATTTTTGTGTTGTTCTAAAATAATAAATATTCCATTATGCATTTATGATTATTTTGGCATTTAGAAAACAAGTTTTTTAAATAAATAATAATTAAGTTATCAGAATTCTCAAAACAATATTTATATTACAAATATTAGTTTTGCAATGTCTTTTTAAAGATTCTGAGAAATTTTTAATTATGTTTCGGTTTCTATGTAAATATAAATACAAATTTAATAATCTTTTAGTTCAGTAAATAAGTAACCAGTAATTTTCCAGATCAGTGCATATAAATTTATAATTCAATGATATAGGTTTTTAGAAAAAATACTAACAATTAGCAATAATTTTTTACTTTAAGTTTCATAAGTACAAGTAAAATATGATATATATTTACTTGTAAACAATCATCAGAAAAATGATTGCTTACTGAAAAAATTCTTCAAAAATAAATCTGATTTTACAATTAAGCAATTAGACTAACTTTCTTGCTTGGCTATTTTGATGGAATAGGTGACTATTTTTTTAAAAAAAAATCATGCAAATAGTAGTCCAAAATTTATGAAACATCAATATTTAATTCCTCTATTAATCTATTGTCATATTATTATTATGTCAAATTGTGACTTTTTAGAGGTTTATTTTGTAAAATATTCATTAACCTTAGTAGACCTGGTAAACCTCAATGCTAATTCTTTTAAATGTAAATTTAGTGAAACAAGTAATTTTTACTAAGAACATGACGTCGTCTTCAAAAAAGTGACATCATCACACACAAAAAAAAGTATGACCAGGGGGACAAATGTGTCCCCCTCCAGAAAAAAACACGCACAAATATCACATGTTTATTAGGGTTAAGCTCTACAGGATGTTGTACAATGTTTGATAGGATTGTATTATTAATACAATAGCAAAGGGACGTAGGAAAAATTGGTGATTGTAGGCAGTAACCTTCCTTCTTAAAGTTTTTCAATAAATAACTTTTTTATAACTAGTTTCAAAATCAAAAATTAAAGGTCTTAAAGGCAAAACTACAAGTAATTTTAGGCAAAAACTTACGCCAACTGCAGTTTTCAGAAATTTAAGATTAACACTTCCTAAGTATCCTGTGAAAATTTGAAGTATTTGGGCAATCAGTAATCAAGAAGCAACCGTTCTGATCTGCTCAATCACTTGAGGTGAAATTTGGTAGTTTTTTTTACTTTTAACCACTCTTTTAATATCACAAAATTGATCTCTCTTGAAGCTGTACTTTAATACCAGGCGAATTTCTAAATATTGAGTTTTATATTTCTTTGTAAATTAATTTCTTTGTTCTCAATTTCGTTCCTTAAATTGCACATTGTTCATAAGAACCAATACCCAAAGCGTCATAAATGTTCGTAAATTATATTAATTTTTAATGACTTCTAGTAATGCTCGAAAAAAAGGTTAAAGTGCTCGACGAAAACAGTTAGTAACTATTAAAAGATTTTGTTCTTGTTGTATTTTGAGGAACGGAACTGAGACTATAGAACCATGTATTTTCATAGATATTCGGCTAGTATACACTGCAACGTTTTGCCGTCGCAATTGAATATGCTAAAAAACACATTTTGGTTAGAGGGAATATGAAATTGACTCTTAAATTTGTAATTTTAAGAGTGTTGAATAATAATATAAAGAGTAAGTTCCTAATATACGCTTCATTCTCTCAAAACACCCCTGCCTTCTTTTTCTTCCAAAATGTAGTGGCGAGAGAAAACTCCGTTTGTTTTCATTGGAGTATTTAAAAAAAGAAAAGTTAAAAAAAGAGTTCAGGAAATATTTATTATTTGAGTACTTTTCACGGGGAAAGTCAAATCACAAGGAACTCATTGGGGAAAAAATTTGTTCAGAATTTTTCCTGGGGAACCAAAAAAAAAGTTTTTTTTTACTGGGGATTTCACTGGGGCGGTTCTGACTGAGGCCCAGAGGCAGCAAGATTATAACACCAAAAGCCATAAACGAGACCATAATTTATTAAGAATTCACGAAGGTGCATATGCATATGGGATACATATATGACAGCTCCATAAACTATTTCAAATTGTTTACAATAACACACTAATAACTGATTTGTGGGACAGTTTTGAAATATTAGAGTATTTTTACAAAGTTGAAATTATTGTATTTTTGGTATTTACTAGTTTTTTGCAAGGTACAACTTTAAATTGATCTTTTTAGTGCAGCCTTTATTGAAATTTAGTATCTAAAAGACTAGCTAGAAGTAAAAATGAAAAATGTCACCTTTTACCATCCAACAGATTAAAAGTACATAATTCGAAAGCTTGCGAGCAAGCTCGTTTGCTTCTTGTTACCCTTGCAAATATCATATATAAATATTTCAAAAACACTTCACATATATATAATCTTTCATTACAATGTGTGAAAGATTGTACAGTTATTTTATAGTGCTCAATATTATAATAATAGAGCTTTATATTAGTAATATGAATTACTTGGGCCTTACAGTGTGTTTCACGTCCTTATTATTTCACGTCCTCATTATATATAAAGTGTAGATAAAGAGATTATTTTTTGCCTTAATCACTGAAAGTTGTAACTAATTCAAAATATATACTTCCAAATAATTATGATAGAAAACTAAATAAACAAGACCTTTAACGTTAACCATAATTTACACCAATGAGATTTAAATAAAGAGGAGAACATGCTTTATTTGATATTTTTATACTATTTAATCAATTTTTTTATAAACACTTATCACCTAAATATAAAGCTTGTTAATAAATTTCTTGCAACGAATACAAATTTCCAGTAAAAGTTTTCGTAACAAAAACTTATTACTAACTTTTCAGAACAAACAGGCAAACCAATTCCCCGATAGTTTAATTATGCTAATTTACTTTTACTCTAAATGTATTCCAGATATAATATCACACTAAATAGAGCCAATAATCCTCGAGAAGAAAGAGTAAGATAACTAAAAATCTGCTTGTTAATTTTACTCTCCTGATTCACAGTAGCTTTGTCATTGTTATATCTTTTCATACAGTAATTTTCAAAAGACGAATAATTAATAAAGCCATTTAAGGAGATATAACTTCATGAAAAGTAACGAACTTTGTCGTTCCAGTCTTTTAATTGTTTTGACTTGCATTTTTTATACTTATTAAGAAGATATTTTAAACGTTTACCTTTTCTATATTTGTTTCATTACTTTAGGAGATATGTACTCTAAAAGTTGTCGCAACAGTTAGGCCGACAATTTATAATTATTACTTTTGCATGAATTGATTACGAGCATAGGTTTTATGTAATTATTGAAATATATAGAAGTCATTAGTTAAAATAAACTAAGCTAATGTTCTTATGATTCCTTCCCTTCTAAAAAATCTCGTTTTTAAATTTTGCCCTAATTGCATGCTTTGTAGGGCAAAATTTGAAAACAAGGTTTTTTAATAGAGTTTTTTTCTATTTTATACCAACGAGCTTTAAATAGGACGAGAACTACTTTTATGCCTTCTTTTATTACAAAGCTTGTTAACTAACTACTGATAAGTTTTTTGTTTGTAACTCTTTATTTGTAACTCTGGTATTTAGTTGCTATAAAAGAAATGTGATAAAAAGTAATTAATGAATCAAAAGAAATCAGTTTATTTTGCAACATTTCAAGGAATCTTTCTATCATGGAATTAAGATGTTAGAGAATGTTTCTGGAAAACACACTTAGAATTTCCGGCACTTTTCCGGCATTGAGTAAATTACAAATGAAAACAGATAGTTTTTCGCTCAATATGCAACGAAATATGACATATAAGGTAATTATTAGATAATTATGCTCTACAAAAGGCAGTTAACTGTATCAAATTTAAGTTTTCACGGGCAAGAAATTATTTTTTTTGTTACTTCTCAGTAGAGAATTGTGCATTGAACATTACAATTCAATCAAATGTAACACAGTTGGTACAAAAGAAAACTATTATTCGCCTTCCAGTGTAGCATTCTCTGCTGTCATGTATTTATAATCAAGTTAAACTCAAATAGCTAGTTACAAGAATTCCAACAATTCGACAACATAATTTTATAAGGAGATTTTAGCCATGAATCTTCTGAAACATTATTTCTGAAACAACATCAAATAAAAATAAAGAACGTTTTTCAGACATCGTACATCTCGATTATTAAGGGTAAAGAATCTTTAAAATCCTTTACTAAAAGAACAAGGTCTCTTTAGTCTATATGAGAGAGGTAATCATGCCAAAATCGGAAAGCAATAGTGACAATGTTTTTTAAACCGTAAAGCTGCCAAAAAGAAAAAAGTCACAGAAATGCATTTACAATCAAAAACTATAGTATGATATGAAAGTAGGTTTTCAGCAATGATTATTACAAGGTTGTGAACATAATGACAATTGAAAAGATTATTAATTGTTTTTTTTACCTATTATGTTTATTCATCTTAAAAACTAAAATATAAATTATGGAGAAGATGGAAATCTTCTTTTAACTTTTCAGCCTAGTATTTAGTATTTGATTATATAGATTTAGTTATATTTTAAAAAAGAAAAATATATTTGCTGTGAATTTAAGTTTAGAACTCTGCTACTTAAAAAATGATAGAAATAAGAAATAAAAATATAGAAATGAGGTCATTCAGAAACTTATTAGTAATTTTTCTATTCTAGCATATACTTTATTATGCATTTCTGAATATTGTGACGTTCATACAACATGTTTTTTTCTATGAATTATAATTAAGTTCTCAGAATTCTTAAAACAATATTTGGATTACAAATTGTGGTTTTGCAATGTTTTTTTTAAAAAAAGTTTCGGTTTCAATGTAAATATAAATTTGAGTTTAAAAATATTTTTGAACATATATATTTTGTTTGTTCAGTAAACAAGCTGAGTAATCAGTAGTGAATATAAAGAAAACTAAAGTTACTTTAAAAAACGTTCTTCGAAACAATAGGTAGGCATATTGTATATTTATATTTCATGACAATTTCGATGGAATAGGTTGCTATTTTCTAAAAAAATCATAAACAATAGACTTTTCATTAATATCTGCGATGGAAAATAACTTTTTTTAAAACGAGGCGAAGCTTGTAAAAATACCCATGTAGGTAATAAAGTTTAATGATATCTATTCATTTTTAATTACAGTTAGTTACTCAAAACGGCAATTCTACAAGGTTCGCCTCGTTTAAAAACAGATTTTTCTCCTTCACAGGTATTAATGAAAAGGTCTATATGCGTTTCCTCCATTGATCTATTGACGTATTATGTCAAAATTTTTAAGTTTATTTTGAAAAATATTTTTCAAGCTCTACAGGATTTTTTTATGGTTTGTACAGAGAGCTGAAAATAAAGATAGAGATATAATTTTTAACATCTACGTATTTTCTATTGATATTTCTTAATTACTCTATTGAAAGTTAAGTGATCTTGTTCATAAAGCTTGTAATAAATTTTGGACATAAAATAACGAAAAATGATTTTAAAGATACTTATTTCGATAGAAATAGAAATATATAACCTTGATTATTTCTATAAATACCTACTGTAAAGAACTAAATTTTCTCTTGCTATTATTGAGTCTGCTTGTATATTTTAAGAATAATAAATGTTGAACGAATATTAAATGCATTACTTAGGTATCTGCAGCCTCCTATCGCAATTAAGCTTTTTATTTTATTTTCCAGATTATTTTGTTAACAAATTGTAAGTATTATTAGTTCTTTATCATTTTGTACTATATGACTGCTCATTATGCGAGAATATAAATTTACTTACTTACTTATAGAAATTTTAAGTTAGATATAAGGAAATATTCAAATTTTGTTTATACTGAGATAACACAAGTTCAAGTTGCGTAATAAAAGTGCAGTAAAAACTGGAAATAAAAATTTATACGATCTTTCATTTTTATTTTGTTTGAAATCTTTATATGGGTTTTTAAGAAAGTTATTTGAGGTTAAAAATTACCAAATATCTTAAATTCTAGCTATTTATCGTTCGTTCTTTGTAATTAAAAAGTTGTTATCACCTTTTTAATGATCAATTTGTTGTTTAACTTGACAGTAATTTGTTACAAGCTCTCTACAATAGAATTGATGGCTCTCTATCTGTATTTCTATCTCTCTGGTTTGTAGGGTTGTATTATTATACAATAGCAACTAATACCAAGGGGCATAGAAACATGGGAGATTGTAGGCAGTATCCTTCCTTCTTATAGTTTTGCAATGTACAAATTCTTTTCCAAAATCAAAAATGATATTTCTTTTAAGAAAATCTTAAAGGTATAACTTCAAGTGATTTCGGTCAAAAAAATCATTGATCGCCAAATTATTTTGATTGAATGTAATTATCTAAACAAGGTACCAAGTTTCAAATCATAATTAAATCTGATTCAAAAGGAATGAACATTTAATTTTTCTAAAATATTAACTTGTCCATATCATACAAAAGAAATATTTAAAAAAGTTATTAAAGCACTTGCACTTTTTTATGTTTCGCTACGAATTTTGAAACAAAGAAAACGCGCTCTAGCATTTTATATACCCTTTTTTTAAAAAAACACCTTCAATTCTGTAGCTTGTAACTCGCAAGTCAGATTTACAGTGTAATTACACTCGTAATTTTAAGATAATAAGGAATTATTGACCTCCAATAATTACTTGTAATCGGTAAGTTGCTTTGATGAATTCAATAACCTATAGAACATCAGAAATGCTAAATATTTTTAAAAAAGACTAATTAAATATAATATTCCTGTTATAGAAGCAAGAAGAAGACCATACCCGAAATGTCAACATCAAAAACTAGGACTATGGATAGTTGCAGTTTAGATATCAGTATTTTGTATGACAATAGGAAATGCGATAAGCAGAATGAAATTAAAGAGAAGCTGGCTCAAATCTTTTTAAAAAGTAAACTGCAAACATCGATACTACTTGAAGATGATAAACCAAAGGTCTACGACCTTATTAAAACAGACAAACCTATCAGCAACTCAATGTTTCCAACTATTACCAAGATAATTAAGACAGGAAGTAGAGCAGAGCAAGTTTATTTGGAAGAATCGGATGGAGATGTAAAATCTTCAGATGTTGATTATATTTATGAAGTAGGACCAGCTGTTGTTACAGAAAGCGACGAAGAAACTTTTGTCAATTTCAAATGTTACAAATGGAAAGCTACAAACAACGTTGGCTTTTATAATATTCAAGATAAAAATGGTGCATTCGTAAATCCTGTTGTCATGCAAACAAAGGTAGCTCCAATGATTGAACGTGCAAAGATTATGGCAGAACTTCCAAAACCAGGACCTTCTTTACCTAAAACTCGATTGACAAACATAAGCCCTGAAGATGAAGACGAAGTCATTTCTTTAAAATGTTTTAAGTGGCCGACTAATGTTTGGGAAAAATTTGAATCTCGAGATCCAATGTTGCACTCAAAGAAAGAACATAAAGAAAGAATCATGAAGGAATTGAAAGGTAATTTGACATTCATAAATGAATTATGAGGTTATACTACAAGAATATTAGTTAATCCTTGTCTTTATTGAGTTGTTTTATCTATCATTTTACTTAAATTGTTCTACTAAAATGATTAATAAGCACATAACGCATTTATGTTATGATTTTTACGCATACACAAATTCTCTAATTTATATATCAAGTACTTTAGTAAGTAGGTTTTGATATTTTACGCACTGTTCAAACTCACACAGTTCTCCATTCCAGACTCTGATTTGCTAGATTATATAAGTCTAGATTACATGTGACAATTATGGCTAGATTACGTGTGTCAATATGCTCCTAGTTTATGTAGGGTATTATACTGTTCCATGAAATACTGATTATATCTTATATGAACATTGTTTCCTACTTTAGAGTCAAATATATACTTTGTTCCGAAATCACATCCAGAAAGTGAAGATCCTTGGATTGAATGGAGATTGTCGTTTTCAATGATTGAAATTAAAATTATGGAAAATTTGCCATATATTTTTAGAAAAGTTTTGTTGTTGTGTAAAAGTTTATCAAAAAAAATAGTAATTGATGAACATAATAAAATCACTAGTTACATACTAAAAACTGTATTTTTATGGAAATGCGAAGAATGGAATGTAAAAGGTGATATATATACAGAAGATAATCTCTTTAATATGGTCCAAGAAGTTTTTGCTGACATTAAGAAACGGTGTTTTGATAAAAGGGTACCACAGTACTTTTTACCAACAATGAACCTAATGGATTTTTTTGAAGAAGATGAAGTTGAAAGAGTTACAAGTTCTACATACTTGGATCGGCTTACTCAAAATGAATCACTGATTGATATTATCATTGGGAAAGGAATTAACCATCTTTATCCTTTAATTCGTATTCTTCCTTCTTCTCAAAAAGGTGGAATAGGTAATATGCAGTATTACACAACTCCTGGAATATCAATTTCAGAGCTGCCGAAATCAGAAAAATTTGCGTATGTGCTAACATCGTTTAATAACTTCAAGTCAAATGAACACATTATTTTAAAGAAAATTCAATGCCGTACTTCAGAAGAAAATCAAAAGCGTATTTCAGAGGGAAAATTAGAGCTCCACTCAGAGGAGAAACAACGTATTACATCATATGCACCAGGATTTACACGCGTTACAAGTGATAAAATAGATGTGGTTGTTGAGATTTACTCTATGTTTTTATTTATTTTGAAAGAAGCACCGTCAGAAGTTCTTATCAAGTATGAGCGATTTGCATTGTATGCACTTGAAACATTCTCCGGGTCATTAGAATTAAAATTTAAATTCTTTACCGATGACCAATGCGAAGACAAGTTTTTCTGGAAAGAAGGAATTGATTTTGAAGTTATCACTTCCAAAATTAATTGTCACTTGGACGAAAACAAAGATGCATATATAAAAAAAGAGGGAGATGTTTCTTTCTTTAACAACCTAGTTCCCAGTGTATCTAAAATGCTTAAACTTGATGGGTTAAAAGATGCGAAGTTTTGTCTACCAACTCCTGGTGTCTTCTTGGAAAAATTAAACGAGACAACATTACTTTGATTTGTCTTACATTAAATATGATCAGGACAGTATTTATAAATAAAGTTGATTGTTTTGGTGATCCTAGAAAACGTTTTGATTTGTTTACAAATATATATTTCGTAGATCTATTTGATAAGCTATTTTTTCACTTTTAATTAAAGAGACAATGTCAGGTTTTTCATGATCAAATACATAAATCACAACCGCACTTATGGAATCGAATTATTGTAAAAAGCAAATGTTATCCCTGCCATCACTTCGATACTACAGAACAGATATAACTGGCATTATAAATGGTATTCAGATCAATCACCAAGTCCAGTTTTGAAAGAATCTAATAAAACTAAATTATGGTATATTTCTAATGCAGCAAAGAGACAATATCAAAACAAAAACGGAATTTTATGATATATTGAATAAAGCATGACCTTGTCTCTTTAAGATTTAGAAATAGTTTTTATATCGTTTTTTAGGTTGTTTATGTCATCTCTGCTACCAGTCCTCAAATGTTATTATTGTCTTATAGTTTAAAGTTTCAGAAAATTGTAATCTTTAGTTACCTTATATTTAATGTTTATTCTTTTATTTTATCAAACGAGTTTTATACAACCTCATTTTTTGTAGTTACTTTCTTACTTACTTATTCATATCAAGCAATTAATCTTTTTTTTTTTTGAGAGAGAAATCCCTTCAAACGTGTTTTCTGGAAGAAAATTTATTTCTTTTCAAATTTTGAAAAGTGAAAGATAATAAATAATATCATCAATCTTTACATAATCTACATAACTAAATGAACTTATTTACTAGCCTGGTATAATCCCTACTAAATTTAACCGTTTAAATTTAAAAGTTTTTTTGAAAGTGTATTTCTTCATCGTCAAAAGTTCACCATTGCGCAAATTTGTGATTACCATGCATTATCATATTCATCTTACCTCGAGACATTTGCATCGGTTTTGCCTTATTGACCTATAAATGAACAGCTTTTTATGAAAACGAGGCGAAACTAGCTTGAGTACAAACTCTCAAGAACCGTTACTGCTAACCCTACAAACAACTATTTTTCGATAGTCTGAATGGAACTATCTGGTGCACCAGTTCGATTTGACTAAAAATGTTGTAACCAATCGCTGACGTAATTTTTAAATAGTGAAAAATGTCTAATTTTTGTTCTTAAAATGTAAACATCTCGTGGACCTGATATGAAGAACTTCTGATACCTTCATCTACTTTTCGAGCCTGATCATAAGCATTTTTTTTTAGAAAGTAAAGGGTGCTTACTACCTTTGATTCTTTAAAGTCATTCTAAAAAGACATTCTGGTCCTAAAAGATAAACAACATACATACTTTTTGGCTAAGAAAAAGTAATTTTCTTCCAAGTCGTGCATCATTTTTCGCATGTTTTATCTCAGAACAACATCATATTTTTATTCATTAAATTAAAATTATTCATGTAAATTTGCTCGTTTTTTCACTCTGTCGGAGGCCGTCTTCTTTAAATTAAATATGTTGGCCTACGTACCGGACTTATAACTTTTAGGAGAAAAACAAAACTTTGAAAAATCATAGCAAGCTGTCTGAAATACAAAATACACATCTGCCAAACTAGAAATAATTTGCCAAATATCATTTTAAGAAAAAAATGTAGAAAGGGAACTCAAAGTTCAAAATATATGCTTTGGCAAAACAATTGAATAGCCTGCTAAATAGGATTTTGGAAAGGCGGTAATTAAATATGTGTTGGTCTACGTACCAGACTTACAGTACTATCTTTTAGGAGAAAAACAAAACAAAAAAATCATGTCGAGATGTCTGAAGTACAGTATACAATATCTGCCGAACTACAAATAATTTTCACTGTCTTGACATGTGTTGCCGAACTACAATAAATTTGCAAAATATGATTTTGAAAAGAAAAAAATGTGGAAAGGGAAGTTGAAATTAAAAATGTGTCACTTCCCAAAAATAGAGGGATTTCAAAGTGACGTAGTTTGATATTATTACCTCGATAATTCATGAATTTATTAAGTTTATTTCTTTACAATTTTTATCGCCCAAGAGACACAAATTGTCTGTCCAAATTACTTATTTTAATGCACTTTTTACATTTTGTCTTTATTTAGGCTACTGATTATATTTGTCACCGAAAAACATATTAACGCGTAAAATATATGCTCTAAAAGCAAAATGTAAATATTGAAGGATTTTGTAAGGGAGCAATTCGATATATTGTTCTACATAGTGTACCAGACTATCTAACTTTTAAGAGAAAAATGAAACTTTTAAAAATCATAGTGAACACATCTGCCAAACTACTGTAGAAATAATTTGCAAAATATTATTTTGTAAAAAAAATAAATAATAGAAATATGGAACTCAATGTTCAAAACATATGCCTTGGCAAAAAAATTAATAGCTTGTAAAATAGGATTTTGTAAGATTTGAAATATGTTCGTTTACGTACCCGACTTACTAATTTTTAGGAGAAGAACAAGACTTTGAAATATCATAACGAGCTGTCTGGAATTTAAAATAACATCTGCGAAACTAGAAATAATTTGTAAAATATGATTTTTGGAAGAAATAATTTAGAAAGGGAATTCAAATTTCAAAATGTAGCTCTGCAAATAGGATTTTGAACTAACTTTTAAGAGAAAAACAAAACAAAAAAGACATATCAAGATGTCTGAACTACAAAATACACATTGCCTAACTACAAGTAATTTGAAAAATATAGATATATATATGTTGAAAAGAGAAAAAACGTAGAAAGAGAATTTGAAATTAAAAATGCCTAAAAGTGCCCCTTCAAAATAAAATAAATAGCTCTAAAAGTAAATGTAAAGTTTGAAATCCATCTATAGGATTTTGTAAGTCAGCAATTAAATAAGTTGGTCTACATACCAGACTGATTTATAACTTTTATTTAAGAGAAAAACAAAATTTAAAAAATTCATGTTGAGATGTTTTGACTACAAAATACAGTCTGCTAAACTAACAAAGTATTTTTTTCTTCTGTTTACTATTTACTATCAATAGCAGCTAAAGGCTATAAAAGGTGTTTTATTGGCTACATATCGAGCAGATCAAAGAGCAAAAATCAGAGCAAGAACTGTCAGACTGTGCTGCTCTGGCAGTCTGGTCTAGAAAATAGGAATAAGAACAGTAGCCGAAACATAAGCAACGTGTATAAATGAAGCACAAACCAATACAGGAGATATGGCTGAAACATGAATGGTCTATGGCTATAAAAGTATAAATATATATAAACACTTCTACTAGCTGTAAAACGAGCATGTCTGGGTATATATAAAGGAAAACTTGGAAAATGCATAAATAATACAGTTGCAGATAAGAAATACAGTAGTGAAATAATTGCCTAACGCATAACTTAAAACGTACATGCTTATGATGCTTCCTTAAATCATTTTATTGTAGAGATATAAATAAGTTCATACCTGTTCATTTTTTTACCATTGGGAGATGCTTCCACGCACGAACACTCTTTTGAACACTCTTTTAAATTTGCTTCTATATATTTCTAGTCACTTAGATATTTAAGGAGGAAAAATAAAAATAGAGAAATAAAATCTCGTTTTCGTCGGCCGTCTTGTACCAAGTATGAAACCATATTGTCTAGGAGAAGTCTATCTTTACTTAAAATGCTAAATTAATACTTCACTATTTGTAGAATTTATCTGGCTTTCTTTTGATGTATCATGTGTAACGTCATGTGATATAAAAACGAA
>JAYJMI010459950.1:0-15854 GCA_036873855.1 Sarsia tubulosa
ACTCGTCTTCGTCTCGTCTCCACTCGTCTCCACTTGTCTTCGTCTCGTCTTCATTCGTCTTCACTCGTCTTCGTCTCATCTTCATTCGTCTTCACTCGTCTTCATTCGTCTTCACTCGTCTTCCCTATCGTCTGGGTTAATAGATCTGATCTTACTGCATAGGTTTAAAATAATGATATTATAGTGTTTAATTTCCACCCTTAAGTATTCCGGAGTTTTTTAGAAACTCTGCTATAGAAAATATATGTTATCAAATAAACAATCACAAGTAAAAGTAACATTAAGCTTCATTTTCTCTTTTTTCTAGAATTCTCATTCTCGTTAGTTGGATTCATATTGGCTTTGGCCCTGAGTGTTCTTGTTTTAAGTTTTTTTTGCTTGATAACTGCTTTGTGTATTCGGTAGCTTGCTATTAATAAGAACTTAGCTGGTATAACCATATAAAACGCTGCTGCAATGACCATATAAGACGGATCACTTGCAAAAGTAATGCTGGAGATGGATCCAGATAACTGATAATAGCTTTCATAAACAAGAAGCGGATATGCAGAAAATAAAACTGGAACTATCCAGACGCTTATAATAATACAAATTGATCTTTTTGTTGTAACTATAGATTTCAATTTAAAAGGTTTTGCTACTGCAATATATCTGGAAACACTTATAATTGTCAACATCCACGTAGAAGTGCAACCATTACTACCTACTGCTGTTCCAGTAATTTTGCAAAAGACATCGAGAAATTCTATATCATCACGTAACGCAGTCACGACAAAATAAGTTGCCCTAAATACTGGATACAATATATCTGAAAATGCTAAGCTGCAAATGAAATAATTTGGTACAGTTGTAGTGCTTTGTTTGTTTTGACGATGTATAAAACACTTGCATTGTTTGTTATTAATAATATCATTAGAATTGAAAATACAACAGTGATTAGTGCTTCGTTCACAATGACTTTTTATTTAGATTAGATTAGCTTTAATAATAACGTTTTTTCCTTTCTTCGAATACAGCACCAAGAAATGTACTTATTTCAATAAAAGTCTGATATTTACTGACTATTAATTATTATCAAAATGTTATTGTAAATTTAAAGGAATATTTTGTAGTAAACAATGCGTCAAAAATTTCTGTTACACCTACTTCACTTGATTGATTTAAATATCAATTTTTTTTATATTGGCAAAGTTTAGAAAAATTGTTTAATTATTTTTCAACAACTATGATTTCTTGAATTTAAATTAAAAGAAGAATAAAGAGAGTATTATTTTGGGTAGTTTTACCCCCACCCAGTCATTGTCATAAAAAAGCCCACCAAGAATAGAGTCAATATAAATATGTATGCAATTACTTTTTCACGGGAATTTACGTATGTAGCCCTTTAAATACGATAGTAAACACAATCTCACCTTGTTGAATGGTACAACTCTTGAAAACATAAATATACCATTTTTTGAATGTATTATATAACAGTATGGAACCTCAAAAAATTCCTTTAAAATTTTATATAATAATTATCAATTACTAACTGAAAGTGACGTACCAGCTAAAGGATGCTTTTATCACATAAACGTTTTTTTCAAAGCTCACTCTTTTCATATACTGTAACATATTATCCCTGTAACCAGCCACTTATTGAGCCAGTTTGTTTTAAAGTCGCATGAGAGCATGGCAGCAAGTTGTAATCCTTGCTGCCTTAAAAATATACATAAACTTACATTTATTACTCTGATTTATGAAGCTCACCTTTTTTTTTTGGTAAGTTTACTACCCCCCCCCCCATCCAAACTTTTCTATATATCACTAAAACCATATTTTGATATTTTGACTTGATATTAAGCCACGTGTTACATTAACTTTTCTGAAGTTGCCTGTGACTTTTACCATACTTCCCATGTAAAATAGGAAAATTTGAAATTAGTATTACTTTCGAACTATGTAAGATATGGTGTTAAACATTTGCAAGATGGTCATGTGACATTCTTATAACGTCATATAATGGCAGTGACTTCGTTGTTTTTTTTTAAAAAAAATTTAATGACTTTTTGCTGAGACTTGAGCTAAAATAGTGACGTTACCATTTTACCTTTTCGATTTTCCAAAATAAAATTGTATTTGCTAAATTTTTCCTCACCCCACCTAGTTAAAAAAAACCCACCCAGAATAAGGGTAATTAAGAAATATATTAGATGAAAAATTGAAAAATTTCTAAAAACGCATATAATATAACGGTTACATGTTAGTGTTAATGTTTACAATATTTCTACACTATGGTAAACTTCTTATTTTCTTTTGTTTATCGGATTTTAAATTCAATTATCTCAAAAACTACACATATAAATTGACTCAAATTTTTACAGGATACTACTGAAGGGTAAATCTTCCAGTTCACAAAGTTTCAATAGGGATTAATTTTTTTGGCGAAAATAGATGAGTAACCTTAAAGAATAAATCTCTAACGTCATTGGCAAGACGTCTTGATAAAACCAAGAAATATAAAAGTTTTAGAGCAAGGTTAGATACAATTTCAAATGATTTTATTCCCAATTTTAAAATTAAAGAAATTATGCACAAATTATTCACTCCAATCTTATAAGACTCCGGTCTTTTCTAGAATGAAAGAAAAACATAAAGTAGAAAGTTACCCTTCTCCTACTCCAGAGAATGCTACACTGGATATCTTCATGTTATGGTAAAGGTACTTATGTAAGTAATCTCAAAATTTAGGGGGGGGGGGGTTTCTGACCCCTTATTTTTCTTGGATACTCAAGCATCTAGAAATAAGTTCAGCCTTTTTCTATGTGTAGTTCCAAAAAAACTGCATTTACTTTTTGTTGCCTACAAATATTTGGTATGAAACCAGATTTTCAAAGTGCAGCTGTGGGCATATTTAGTCTTCAGAATGAGTATTTATTTTGTTTCTTTTATTTTGCACATTGTTTCCTTGTTACTTTTACTTTCTATTGAAACAATTAATGATAGGATATTTTTTTCTGATAATTACGTGCATAAGTACCTTTAAGCTTCTGTTTCTCTATTGTAATAAAATGTCAATTCTATTTTGTTAAAAAGCAGCACATACGCGCTCTGAGTTTTTATGTACCACATAGATTTGTAAATTACGATAATTTTTATGATCAACATTAAAAATTAATCTAGTGATGTAACTCGGTAATACTCAAACCGAGGTTGGCGGGAAGGATTTGAAAAAGAGCTTGGTGATTGTTTTAATACAGTGAAAATGTTTCCATTGCTGGATGCAATGATGAATAGGCTAACAGGTTTGCTAAGCATAAATGCTTAAAAGTTATACAGTTAGACTAGGATGGTGGTCAAAAATTGTGTGAACATTTCTGAATTTTAAAAAAATTCTAAAAAGTAACTTTCTGTCATAACTTTTTTAATATTTAGGCAAATAGTCTAAAACTTTAGGCACATATAGGAAATAGCACTATAAATATTCCTAGTAGTTTTATATTGTTAAATGAGCAAGTTTGGTGGCTGCGCACCCCATTTTGTATCCCTTTGAACTTTGTAAGCCACTAAAGATTGGAAGCAGTATTTTATATTATAAAAGTAAGAAAAGTAAAAAAGATACATTAAGCATTCTAAGAAGTGTTAAATGCGCAGGGTTTCATGTTGTTAAGTGTGTTTTGCAGTGGCTGAAGATTTGTATTTTTTTATTAGGTGTGAATGATACAGAAGTCATTAACTTGCTCATTTATTGCAATTAATCAATAAAATTTTAGACAATAATCCAAAATTTTACCAGAACACAAAAATGTCTCAAATTCATTAAATGAGTAGAATGTGGGTGGCTGACCGGTCTCATATTGGGCGAAATATGCTTTCTGCTTTACTTAATGACACATCCAAAGATTTAAAAACTTTTATCTATCAACAAAACATAATTTACGGACTGAATATCATTTTACTTTGAAATTATTCTATTTTGAGTACAGATTGGTGGCTGGCATTATTACTATTAGAGAAATGAAATAGAAAACGTAAATTTGGTTTGTCATAAGACTAACAAATGCTAAACATTGAAATCAAGATTCATGATCACCAGGATAAGTACTGAAATCCACTAAAGAAAGAAGCTGATGAATATAACAAAATATATAGATATATTAACTTAAAATAACTTTTTATTATAGATGTATGTTCTTTACAAATGTTGAAAGTTACTTTCTTCAGTAAAACGAATAATTTCAGTAAAGTCGAAACTCAACAAAGTCAAACCCTTCCTTCCTAGTTGGAAGTTTACATAAGAATACACAATGCTCTCTTATAGAAGAATGTTACTTTTCTTGAAATTGTAAAGGTTTGTCCGTGTGTAGAGTGACTGTTTTTTTCCAAGAAGTGACCTTTGATATATGGCACACCAGATGGAATAGTATGGCCATAATTATCGATCTTTGCTTCCTTCTCTAGACAATCAGTTTCAACAATTTGAGAATCACTGGATGCATCAGCAGCAGCTACTGCTACAAATGAATCAGCTACAACGAATTCATTCATAGTGTTTTCATTAGCAGTTGTTGCTGCCTCAGTACCAATAGATCTTAAGTTAACCTTATTCAGCTGATGGGAAACTTTTGAAAATGACGAGAAGTTCTCACATTCCCCATAATCTTCTAGGCATGTTTAACAAACACATATGAAGGGTGAAGCTTTGAAGAAGTCAGGTTTAGTTTAAACACTATGGTCTGAAATATGGATGATCCAATGAAGGAGAATACGTTGTATTGCAGAAGAAGAAGAAATGAGAAAAAGATTAACTAATTCATTTTGTTGTAAAAATACAATTAAGGAAAACTGTTACTAGATCAAGCTATGGAACTAAGCATAAGAACCATGGTTAAAAAGGTTGTGCAGCTCACAAAAACAGCTCCCTGTCAGCCACCAAATGGTATAAATAATGATTTTTCATTATTATTTCATAAATAATGGGTAACTAAACGTACCTACCTCAAAAAATCTGAAAAGGCAAAATTTCAAGAAAACTGTACTTATTTAGTATGTAAGCCAACTTTTTACACCTTTAATGAAGAGTCAGCTACCTAAAAATAATTTTTTTCTAGAGACATTATGTATAAAAGTAAAGGTTACGTTCTACTGATATTTTGTGTGGTCTCTTGCCATTCCAGTCGGTGTAGTTAGTAAAATACAGATTTTCTATGCTAGGCCTATATTATAGACTAGATCTATTAGGCTAGCAAATAAAATTATTTCGCAGTTTTGGTTCGAATAAAAGCTAAACTCTTAAAAAAAGCTACTTATCTTCTATAGGAGTAGTCAGATGCTAATTGTATGCAAGCAAGAAGTAGTTAAGTTTTATAACTAAGGCGAAGAGATCAACCTTATATTAAAATAATTTAGCCTTTATTATAAAAAATAATATTATAAATAAGTATTTTTATGTAAATAGTTCATCTGCTGACTGCTCCCTGTAGAACAAGCACCAAGTGCTGTTTTGATATACAGTTGCGGTATTAGTTGTAGAGTACAGATCCAGCAACAATTTCGTCCTAGTGCAGAACAAGAGAAATTATTAAGGTAAAGTGTAGTAAATTCCACACCCAGCATCATAAATTTACTTTTATGATGAGCTCAATGGGGTAGTGTCGTGGCGTGCTGATGTGAGACATATATAGAGACAGAGCAAAAAGAAGCTATATTAATTCCTTTCCAGCATCCATTAATGAATACAGTTTACATTTTACTTTTACTTAGTACCATAAAAATATTTTTGTTCTTCTGAATTGCGATTTTTGTTATCTGTTTGAGTTGTATATCATTTTTTTTTTGCATAAATAATCATTAGGTTAGGTTTTTAGGTTAGTTTTTATATTCAAGCTTTAAACCAATAGAGTCATTAAAGCTACAAAGAAAGAAATTAACTTTATCAATAGATCAGAAGCATAAAAAGACTTGAAACATGTTAGGAAATGTTTTGCACTCAATCCTCCTATGGTATATCGTTGAATGGAGATATTATATTTACGGACAATCTCTATCAATGAAGACGTATAGATATCTAGTTGAATTAAGTATTTCTATACTCATAAAGATAAATTAACAACTAAAATAGCAAATAATTGTATAGAAATACGAAATGCAACTAGATTGATGGGGATAATCCGTAAAAATAATATCTCCATCATATCCTACTCGTTTCTCAGAAAGAACATCCGAACCTATTTTGATAGTCAGCTTACTAATAAAACATTTCGCGGTATTTTCCTCAACAAAATTATCCGTGGTATAGATCCGAATTGTCAAACGATTATATTGTAATATTGTAATATGATATTCCCAACCAAAGAGCTATCATAGCTTAGATGGAGGGAGTATGATTACTCATCGTCATGTTTATTTTTTTATTTTCTATTGTGTTATTTTGTTTTAGTTTTATAGATACAGACCTTGTAGGTTAAATTATGCATCGTAATTATGTCGAATATTAAAATTATTTTATAATTATGCAGGAATTAAAGAAATCTTTTGTTTAAACAAAGTCTTATTGGTTGGAGAGCAATAATTTCATGCAGAAATTCTCTTAACCTTTCATTTCAAAATCCTGAGAAATCCCGCAAACAAAACTAGGAAAAAATCATATTTTAAGCCCTTTTTATATAAATACTTTCTGGGTTGTAACAACTTTAACTTATTTTTTAAATTATGGTAAATATCAAACTTTGTCTTTCTTGAGAACTGTTTTCTCCTAACAATATATTGGGAGAAAACAGAAACAAACACACATAAATAATAGTTTAAACAGCTTGGTATAACTTTACATTAGATCAAAACATCTGGTTAAACATTTATTTATGTTAAAAAATTTTGTTTTTGTATAAAAAAAATAAAATACTACATCAACTTGGAAATAAACGAAACAGTTTTAGCAGACTCGTCATACATACGCAAGTTGTTAATCTTGTAGAAGCGGGTACACCATGGTAAAGTATTTCATGTTTTTTTACATCCAGTTTGACTTGACTCATGTAGGTTTCACTTGACTCGTGTAGGTTTCACTTGACTCGTGTAGGTTTTACTTGACTCGTGTAGGATTTACTTGACTCTTGTAGGTTAATGCTTGACTCATGTACGTTTATGATACCACGAGTATGTATTATTATTCTTTCGAAATTTGTGCACTGATTATCATTTTATTTTATCAGCTAAATAAAAATTTATCATTTGACCACCACTAATGCAAGTTGTAAGATAATATCCGATGATTCATTTATGATGATGATTATTTAATTTCAGCTGGTATTTCAAAGTTTGATTGTACTGTTGCTATGGAAACAAAGTAAACAATGTGAAGAGTTTTTTATGCATTCCAAAGATGGTGGTGTTACCGTTGGACGCAGTCTAGAGTTTGTAACTCAGCTAGACTGTGGGATAATGACTTTTCCAAAAGGATCTATACGTCAAGGTTTCTGTTTTACAATGCTTGTTATTTTACAATTTATTTTATGCTTCTAAACTTTGCTTAATGCAATCAAAAACCTGTGTAACCTGTGTTATATCGTTGAATGAAGAAAAACGAACCTTGGAAAAAGGGCTTTCCAAATTAATTATGCAGCTATTGTTTTTTGATATAAAGTATTGATAGGAATGAATTTTTGATAAGAAACTAAAACTCAACTCAATAATATCAAGGTTTTTAAAACCTCTCTTTCTTTCCTAAGATCAATTCCTAAGAGTTACTTGTTTTTTGTTATTTTTAGCCGATGTCCCAGGGGGTTACAAAGGTCAACCAACTACATGGAAAAGTAAATATAACGTAGCCTGCGCTTCATTGGTTACAGGAATCGATTTGTGTGGTGATGGGATGAATAGTGAAGGTCTTTCATTTAGTGCTTTGGTACTTCAAAATACAAAATACGATTATAAGGACCCAGACACACCGTTTGTGATATCAAATTTGCGTTTAGGGAATTGGATTTTAGGTGAGATACCTTTACTTGTATCAGAGTTGTAACAATAGACCATCGTTGATTGTTGCTGAAAATAGGGAGATACAACAATCGCTTATTGTGAATTGGTATTTATTTCACATAACGCAGTAAATTAGGTTTTTATAATATATTTTTTAAACTAAACAAAATATTCTAATAATAAATCCATGATCGGTATCTCAAATGCTAATTATTTCGAACTCGCTACTTTTGTTGGCCAATTTTCAGTCCCTTTGTCATCTTGCTATCTGAAACATTTGTCAATTTCAACAAAAAATTCTTCATACCATGCAAATTCGAGATACTGTTTGTTGAATATATATTATTTTCGTCTAGATAATTTCCGATCGACATCAGAAGTTCGTCATGCGATTGAAAATGGTAAAATGCCAATGTTATTTGACTTGAGCGTCCAAGGCATGTACCTACCCTTACATTATTCAGTCGTAGATTCCACGGGAGATGCTATTGTTATTGAATATCTTAAAGATGGTCGTAAAATTCACAATAATACTATTCATGTTTTGACCAATGACCCACCCTATGATTATCACATGGAGAATATTAAAAACTATATGCACCTTTCAAAATATAATACACCGTATAGAAGAGTAGGAGATAAAATTCTACAGAGCATTGGTTTAGGAAATGGATTATTGGGTTTACCGGGTGATTTATCACCGCCCTCAAGATTTGTTAAAGTGGCGTATTATTTACACTTTGCGAATAACCCAGAAATGAAAACGACAAGAGAAGCTGCGAATCTTGCATTTCATATTTTAAATGCTATGGATATTCCAAAAGGTATGAATACTTTTTTAAAAAAAATTCTGTTTTCTTGCATTGACACACAAAAATTTTTATTTATTTATTTCCTATTAGAACCATGGAATTACTAACATGTAAGATTATTGCAATTTGATATTTTCAATACTGGCAATATAACATCTTTAGCGATCACTGGCCTCCGGCCCTGAAAAAGTACTTATAGATGAAGTTTCGAGACAAAAATCAGTCTGGAAATTGTAATATATATTTACAAAACTTTATCATTATTAGTTATTTTTCTCGTTTCCAGAAATTGCATAGAAACCTTTTAGATTAAGGAAATTTAATGGATGCTTGGTTTATGCTAAGCAAAGAAGTTTAAAAGATTTTCAGTTATAGGGTTTATCTATGAGGTTTTTCTTTTAAAAAAATAATTTTTTGTACAATACAAATTCAGTTTGATAAAGACAATACTGCAAAAGTTATTCGCGCTCATTCTCGAAATTATTCTTATTCTTACTCTCAAAAAAAGCGTGTTAAAAAGATGGTGAAATTTCAAAATCAAAACAAACAATCTCGAATATCAAGGCAGATCTTCTGATCCAAATGTTTTAGTATTTATGTAGCCAATTGATAGAATTTACTTATGCAAGAGTGTAGAGTTTCAAATAAAAGTTTTAGAAATCTTGAAAGAAATTCCAAATTCTTTTGTTTCGTAAATAAGATTCGAGTTATAACTTTTACAGTTGCTACCACAGTGTTGATTTTTGTTTGTATAACTTATTTTTTGTTGAAAAAAATTTACATTGTTTATAGAAAAAAAACTGAAAGAGTATAAATATAATACAATAATGTAATTACAACTATACTAATAACAAACTGCGAAAAGACACAGGCTGACTAAAGTCTTATTCACACAGGCTAATTATACTTTTTTATGTAATGAAATTACAAAACTTAATTTATATAAACAACATCTTGTATGTAAACCCGGCACTTCCTACAGGGGCAATTTTCTGTTTCGAATTTTTGCTTAAAGGGAAATTAAGGTCAAGAATTTTTTATGCATTTTTTATTCACTTGTGTTGTTGAATTTTTATATTTGTTTGTGGTTAACGATTGTTTATGATTTGAATATTTTTTTTTTAACGTTGTTTCACATAAGCCAATATAATTTTTTGTTGGTGTGTTAGTATTCGACAATGATAATGTTGCCTCATATATGATGTTCTTTGCTAAGCAGTTGTTGTTCATTGGGCAGTTGTCTTTCTTCTGACAATTGCATGGTTTTATATCTTGTGTTATTTTTGTTGGTTTTACAAATTTGTTGTTGTGTTTATTTATACCAGATTTTATATTTGGCATACAACTGTAGCTGACTTCAACGGTGTTTTTATTATATATCTTGTTAAGCTTGTTGTTTTTCGGGAAATACTTGTCTGCTAAACGAAAAAAAATCTTAGCAATTGGCGTTGACATGTTTTTGTCGTATGGTGGATTTCTTCATTCTATGGTGCATTTTTCTTGCCAAAAAAGTAATTTTCTAAAGTTTTTTACGATGCTTAAATTTGGTAGTTAGTCAATAAAAATAGGGGGTAAGAACCACCACCTCCCCCTAAATAAGTACCTTTAAGTGAATAAGTAGAAAAGGGAGTGAATGACCAGAAAATGATTAGAAAAAGGAAATATATTATCGCATGAGTAGATACAATATTTTTTTGCGTCATTTTGATTTTGAAAATGCAAGTTAAGCCTTGTTTTCAGCAAGCGTAATTATTTTCAGCAAGCACAAAATTCTCCGCCTGGAAAAGTTGAATCTTGGGCTAGTAGTTTTTTTCCGCCTGAGCATAAAAATTCGAAACTGGCTATTTTTAGCATCAACGCATGCGCATGAGTGGCTTTTTTTGGGCGCGCGACAATTTACGCTAGCTGGAAACAAGGCTTTATAAAAGAACAGACTTGTTTCGTGTATGTGACGTCATAGTTTTACTTACGGCAGACAAAAAAACACGTGACATCCAAACTTTGACTTGAAATTACTAGCCAACAATAACTGAAGATGCTGCAAAATTTCGATTTTCGAACTATTTAACTTAAGTTTTATAAATAATGTAAAAACAGAGAACAAAATTTCTTGACCTTAATTTCCCTTTAAATGATTCAATGGTAGGTGTGGATTTGATATATCCTCTGGATATTTATTATTTTTCATTGTCATCATTTCTGCTTGCCTTATAAACCCGCAGATTCACTTTAACAGCAGCATGGATCTACCGGTTTTGATAAATAAATTTGTTAGTCTCGTTGCAAGGCCACTAAATGAATTTTTCGTGCAGACGTTCCATTGTTTTATTTTTTGGTTTGTTACAACATTTAATACGCATTTTGAGTGAAAACATCCTCCTTTTAAAATTACGCCTTGGGCGTTTTTATTGATCTGCTACAGCAGAATCAATTATTGTTTACATCAATAGGATATGTACATCTCATGTTAAGCAAAGTACCGTAACGTACCAAAATTTCTTGTTATAAATTGCTGATATTTTAAAGAGGCTAGAGGTAGCTAAATATTTACGGGCATATGGTGAAAGTTGCTATGCGCAGGACATATAACAAAAGTTCTTTGTCGACGGCTCTAATTATTTCTGGAAAAGTTTCAGAGAGGAATTAATGCTGTTTTATAGACGGATTTCAATGTTTACATTTTTGTGTTTTGATTTATTTTACAGGAAACTTTTAGTGCGTTTTCAACAGGCAGATAAAGGCTAGATAAATTTTTTTTCATATTTGCGTCAGACTGTCAGACTGTAGTAGTCAGTATTAAAAAAGATATACTGATTTAAGTTATAGTTTTAGACAGATCAATATTCTATTCATCTTTATAATGAAACCAAGAATGCTGACACCCGAAACAACTTGGGTCTAGGTCAAATTACATTAAAAAAGAGCCAACATCTGATGTAAAGCATTGCGCTCAATAATACTATATTTTGTTTTACTTTTACTGAGAATAAAGTTAAAATTAAAAATTATTAATATAGTAATAAAGTAGTAAAGTTAAAATTCAATACTATAAGCACAAAATGCGCAATTAATTACATGGGATATTGGCTCTTTAACTTACTTTGCCAACTAAAGTTGTCAATTTGTTACGCGTCTAGCTAAACAAATTCATTCTTTTTGAATTCGCGGAATAAGAGATATGTTAAAATCCACATTTTCATAAAATTATAGAGCTCAAACAAATCTTTTTGCTAAAGCCATACTTTTTTTTAATAATTTATATTTGTTTTGTAAACAGTTTACAAAAGAAAAAGCGTTAATTTTGATTTGAAAGTTTCCAGCCCGCCAGCACAGAAGCACTGCAGCAGCCATTTTAGATCCGATTGGAAACATTTCCATGCCTAGTTGGACTAATTTGAAAATTCGGATTAGATATATCATGCATTTGATATGTGCAAAATATTGAAATTAAGGTAAAAAATTGATTTACAATAATTAGTAAGCACAAAGAAAAGGGTCTTCAAACTAGTTTCATGAAAAGAAAAGGCTTAGTTTAAATTTCAGCCGGTATCTCAAAGACAACACTTACTTACTTTACTTTCTTATTTAAAATCAATTCATTGATTGTATGCATACAAAACTACAAATGTAACTTTACATTAATATCTGTGTAGGAAAATAATCTGGTTGTAAACGAGGCACACCTTGTATAATTACTATTTCGTGTAATTAATTTAAATGTAGAAAAAATAGATAGCAATTAATTTTATTACTCATATATGGGTACTCATATTCAACTTGATACTTTTCCCCATCGTAGATATTAATGGAAATGTCTAATGTTAACCAAAATCACTTGCAATTTTATGCTTCCATTAAAATATGTAAATTCAATAAATTCTCACTTACAGGTGTAGACGCAGTGCAAAGAAGTGTCTATCCTGATCGCTTCGATAAAACTCAAGCAATATCTGTTAGAGATTTAAAAAACAAAATCATGTATTTTCGTACTTATGAAGACCAATCCATCAGAAAGATTGATCTTAATAATATTCGAACGGATAGAGTTGGTAGCTTGCGAATGGAAAGAGATTTCTTATCGGGAGTTGAAGATGTCACCAAAGATTTATATGTGAATTAGTGAGATATGAAGAGTTTATAATAACAACTAAAATGAAAATGTTTCTAAAGTTAATGAAAATTTTACACATCAATATTTTTGATACATTTCTTACCCCTCTTTTAGGTTGTTTTAGTTATAGTTATTATTTTTTACTTATACTTATAACCGAAGATATTTCTTATAATTCCAAAATCCTATGCATTTTGCAATTAGTATTCATTTTTTATAATGACCGCAACAGGGTTTTGGGTTTGTATAGACTTATCTTCAGTCTTATTTCAAAAGAGCAAACTGCTTTCCACAAAAATTATACAACTACCAGATCACGTTGCAACAATTACGAAAATAACTCAACTCACAGTGTGACAACCATGTGCGCTCCTTCGTTGATTGCAAAGTCAAAAGAGTAACTGAGTCAACAGTGATGACATTTCTGAGCTTACCTTACTTATACAAAACCACAACAATATTTTCCATTAAAATGAATGAATCTATAATCACATTAGCAAGACGTTTTGATAAAACCAAGAAATATAAAAGCTTTAGATCAAGGTTAGATTTCATTCCCAATTTTAAAAATAAACAAATTATGCACAAATTATTCACTCCAAACTTTATATTGAAAATAACTTTTCGATGTAAAAAAAGAAAAACGAATGTCTAAGAGAATTCTAATCTAGTACACCCACTAAGCTTTTGTAAAGAGACGCACGAGCTTTCAGTGAAGCTAAGCTTATTTAGCCCCATATATACCTGAGTATAACAATCAAGGCTTCTCCGAAAGATGAAAGGTAATATTTACAAAAAAAACTTTATAAAAGAAAGAATATCAAAGAAACTGACTTTTCTAGAACGAAAGAAAAATATAAATTAGAAAGTTACCTTCCTCTTACTCCAGAGGATGCTATTCTGGATATTTTACAAAACGTTTGGTTATGTTAAAGGTACTTATGCACGTAATCTCAAAATTTAGGGTTTTTTTTCTGACCCGTTATTTTTCTTGTATAAATGGAAAGATCTGTTAAACATAAGCATCTGGAAAAAAGTTCAGACATATTCTATGTGTAGTTCCAAAGAAAATTGCTTTTTACTGCATATACTTTGTGTTTCCTACACATATTGGGTATGAAACCCGGTTTTCAAAGTGCTGCGGTAGGCTTATTTTATGCTTCAGAATGGGATTTTTATTTAGCACTTTGTTTCCATGTTACATTTACTTTCTATTGAAACAATTAATGATAGGATATGTTTTTCTGATAATTACGTGCATAAGTACCTTTAAGCTTCTGTTTCTCTATTGTAATAAAATGTCAATTCTATTTTGTTAAAGAGTTTTTATGACAACATAGATTTGTAAATTGCGATATTTTTTATATTTAACATTAAAATTAAACTAGTGATTTAACTCAGTTATACTCAAACCGAGGTTGGCGGGAAGGATTTGAAAAAGAACTCGGTGATTGTTTAAATACCGTGAAAACGTTTTCATTGATGAATGCATGATGAATGGGCTCGCAGGTTTGCTAAGCATGAATGGTTTAAAATTATACAGTTAGACTAGACATTATGTATAAAAATATGATGTTGTCTTTTTTAGTTTTTGTTTTGTTCTAAACTAAACTAAAATAATTTTTATTTGGATAGAAGCAGGAAAGAGTCTTGCTGCTGATGGTTTTTAATACCAGTCAGTGTAGTTAATAAATTATAGATTTTCTATGCTAGGCCTATATTATAGACTAGATCTATTAGGCTAGCTAATAAAATTATTTCACGTTTTTGGTTCTAAAAATAGCCACTTCTAAACAAAGCTACTCCTCCACTATATGAGTAGTCAGATGCTAATTGTATGCAAACAAGAAGTAGTTAAGTTTTATAACTAAGGCGAAGAGATCAACCTTAGCTTAAAATAATTTAGGCTTTTATTTAAAAAAATAATATTATAAATAAATATTTTTATGTATATAGTTCATCTGCTGACTGCTTTCTGTAGAACAAGCAACGAGTGCCGTTTTGATATACAGTTGCGGCATTAGTTGTACAGTACAGATCCAGCGACAATTTCGTCGCAGTGCAGGACAAGAGCAATTATTACCGTGGGGTGTAGTAAACGCCACACCCAGCACCATAAATTATCAATTTACTTTTATGCATTCTCGTCCCCAGAGCGTATTCTTTCACGAACGGACATTTGAATAAGGCTCTGGCAAAAGCCTCACCAGGCCCCCTTTGAAAAGCTGACGACAGCAAAAAAATCTCCAATATATGGGGATTTTTACGCATAATTTAGACATCACATGTATTTCGGATATCAAGTAATAAATTTCCGAAACCAAATTATCTGATTGCACTCCCTCGTTTTTTGATACTAATTTAAAGAATAAGTAGGGGAAAAACAAAAATTCCTCTGGGTCGAAGAGTTTTCCGTCTTTCCGTCATTCCGTCTGGTCTTTAGAATATACACATTTCTACACGTTTTTTACAATAATTCTTTTCAATAATAAACAGAACTTTTTTAAATTCGTAGCAATTTTTTTGAAGAATTAGTAGGAAAAAATTACCACAACAAAAAATAAGTGAAAAGAAAGAAGTTGTAGTGCTAGCATCTGTTTATAGACATTTTTGATAGTTTTCAAGAAAAAAAAAGTGAAAAAAAGCTTTCAAATTTGCAGAAAACGTTTTCACGGATTTAAACACATGAACTAATAAATGTACGACATTGAGCCGATGCATTGGGAAACTTAGTGGAAGGTTCCATAGGAAGATATTCCGATTTTGTATTTATTCAATCTACCAGGAAGCAATATTTTGATGATACAGGATACTCTAAGCAAAAAAAAATTGTGTACAAAAGGTTTATTCAGTTGATTGAGTGCATAGTAAATCGACTAATAAAATAATACAAAAATCTCAACCTCGATCCCAGGACTTCTTTCCTCTTTTACCTTATGATGTCGGAGAAGAAAGCCCTGGCGGACGCCTCCTAG
>JAYJMI010461061.1:0-15849 GCA_036873855.1 Sarsia tubulosa
AAAAGTCTACCATTATTAAATACGTCATTTTCGAACATGCGCACGCATGATTTTCTGAAACCGGAAACTTATGTATTGTTTTGAACTTACGACCATATCCTGTTGAAACAAGGTTTAATGAAAGGTGCAAGGTTTAATATAGGTTGTTTATCTTCCTTTTACTTCTTGTTTACGAAAGATTTAGATAATCAAGAATTTTGCTAAGTTGCTGTATTTATTGAAATTTATAAAGTAAGTATTTCGTCTTAACTGTTTTTAAAGTAATAAATGATATTCGTATTCATCTTGTATTTTGGACTCAAGTAGCATGTCTGACCTATTGTTTTTATAAATGTTGGTACGGCGATCCTGGTTATATAAAAACATCACCTTCTAAACAAAAGAAAGTAAGTTAATAGTTTGTGCGTATTCTTTAGTTATCACATCACAGAGCGAAAACTAAGCTGTTTAAATTTTCTAGTATATATAATGTCGATTTTGCTCAGATTTTGTTCTAGGACACTTCCATATTCATTTAAAGAAGAGATAAATTTTTTGATAAAGAATATGCCTTTTAGTGTGCGCTACTTTAAAAAACACTTAATCCTACAAGTGTTTTTTTATGGGGGCGAGCAGAACATAAATATAAGCAAAGAACAAAAGTATAAATTGTTGTTAACGAGATGTCGAGCAGTTATCTCTTGTTCTTGTTAGTTGGTTAGTTAGTGCTAATCATTTAGTTACTGTTGTCTTTCTTTTTATTCTTCTTCAGGAAATATTGGAATTGGCAGAAGCTAAAATGTTAAATGATTTCTCTAAATTCTGTACGACATGTTTAGTAAGTATCGCACAATTGAAATTATCACCCTTATTTGTACCCAAAACAATTTATTGGACTGCCAGCTTTGCCGGACAGAGTCCTATAAATTCAGGCTCGTTTGTTCGTTCGTTCGTTACCAACTCTTTTCGAAATCGGCTCCTTATTTTTTGCATGATGTTAGGCATCCATGATTGCTAAAAACTGACGTAGCTGGATTTTTCTCGAAAATTCTTATTTTCCCAAAATTGGGGTAAAAGGATTAATTTTGGGACCAAAAAAGACATTTATCAACTTTTTTCGAAATTTGCTCGTTATTTTTATTTTATTTTTTTGCATGATGTTAGGCATTCATAATGGCTGAAAACTGACGTAACCGGATTTTTTCTAAAAATTCTTATTTTCTAAAAATTCTTATTTTTCTCAAAATCGGGGTAAAGGGTCAATTTTGGGACCAAGAAAGACATTATTATCAATTTTTCTCAAAATTGGCTTGTTATTTTTTTCTGATTTTTTGCATGATGTTAGGCATCCATGATTACTAAAAACTGACGGAGCTAGATTTTTCTCGAAAATTCTTATTTTCCTAAAATTGAGGTAAAAGGGTCAATTTTGGGACCAAAAAAGACAGTTATCAATTTTTTTCGAAATTTGCTCGTTATTTTGTACTGATTTGTTGCATGATGTTAGGCATTCATAATGGCTGTAAACTGATGAAGCCCAATTTTTCTCTAATATTGGGGCAAATGGGCCAAATTTGGACCCAAAATAGACATTTTGCCCTGTATCTCAAGATCGGTTCATCAGATTTTCTTAATTTTATATAAATTGACATAAATGTCATGATTCTGAAAATTCTGAAAATTCTTCAAAATTGAACCGTTTATCAGTTTTCTCTGATTTTTTTGTATGAAGTTAAAGGGTCGTAAATGTAGAAAAGTGACTTTGCCAGATTTTTTACGAAAATCCCCGTTTCCATGGAAGCAAGGTTAAAAAGTCAAATTTGGGCCAAATTTGGTCTTTTTTAAATACATCTCAAGATCCTATCATAGAGGTATCCAGAGCTATTTTGATACCGGTATAACGGTATGGGCGCCCAAACTATTGCCATAAACATATTTTTGATGACTTGTAAATCGCAAAATAGAAGTTAATTTCAATTATAGATAGTTGAATATAGAATAATATGGCCTAAATATTTCAAATAACCTCTAGAAAAGGGGCATAGAAGGCTTCAACTGTTTTTATATGCCCAAACTGAAGCCAATATGAACAAAAACGGTATGCCCAAATAAAGTCTGGATATGTCACTGATTTTGTACAAAGTTAGAGACAAGAAGCGTCATGATTCAGAAAATTATTGTTTGCACGTAACTGGGGTCAAAAGGTCAAAATTCAGTTTTCTCTGATTTTTTGCATGAAGTTAAATGGTCATGAATAATAAAAAGTGAAGGAGCCTGATTTTTTAGAATTTTTTCCATGGAAACAGGGTCAAAAGGTCAAATTTGGTAATTCCTATATTGGCATTTTCTTTAATAGTTTTAAAAAAATATATATATATATATCGGGAGTCCACTGGTAATCCATCCCTTGTTGTTATTATTTTGAAATTCTGAATATATTTTCATCGGACTTTCATTTTCACTTTAACCCTATTCATACTGGGCTTTTGGATGATTAAATTCACTGGAGGAGATGCATTTTTTCACTAAAGGGAAGGTAAAGAGATGTTCTTTCTAATTTATAATGGTTTTATATAATTTTGATCAGACGTCATAAAAGATCGTAAAAATGACAAATTTCGAAAAATGACGTCATTAAAAGTGCTGACGTCAGCAAAAAAGTCACATTTAAACATGATTTTCCAAATTGTATCAATGCAATTAACATTTTGTTAAAGTTTTAAAAAGATTGAATAAGTATTTAAAAAGTTATGGCTATTTTAAATTTTTTAAATTTTCAAGGTAAAATATGGGAAATTTGAAACCATGGTTAGACAAAACAGACATAATTTCGGTCCCAGTTGGTCAATAATAATGCTAAAAATTTCACAAATTGTGTCTAATCTAAATTATTTCAATCGGCAACATGGCGGAATCCGCCCTCCCCCCAGTATGAAAGTAATTAAAGCGAATGTGTCGTTCACGTGTAAGTAAATTAAACGTCTTCATTTTACGAATAATTCGTTTATTTATATACTTTCGAATAATAGATTTACACGACACTTTTCCTTTAATTTAAAAAAGATTGTCCTTATTTTGATTTAGACGCGGAAACCTATTCGTTCGAAACATTGTTCTATATGTAATCGTTGTGTAGCTCGAATGGACCACCATTGTCCGTGGATAGACAACTGTGTCGGTACGTGCTTCAAATCTAGAATATTTTTTACTGGTTTACCAAATAAAATCATCTAAATATATTCATGTTTAAATATTTAAATATTTTTTTAAAAAGATGTATATCTTAGACGCAACATCACGTGAGCGCTTCTTCCTCTGCTTCTAAGTATTTAAGGCAGTCAAATCAAAGTCTTTTCCCTATGATGGCACAGTAACATTAGTCGTTATTTAGCCGTTATTTAGTCGTTAATTAGTCTTTATTTAGTTGTTATTTAGTCTTTATTTAGTCGTTATTTAGAAGAAAAAATATAGTATAAGAGCCATGGTAAATCATGCAGTAAGATCGAATAATGCTAAACAATAACAATTTTCTTTAGCATGAAGTTGGTACATATACAGTAGTCATAAAAACGCATGTTTGTATATACAATAAATATTTTGCTATTTTATATCGTTTAGGTTACAAGAACCATGCATATTTCGTTGGATTTTTATTTTTTCTATTTTTTATGAATATATGGTATCTTTGGGCCACTTTAATGTGTAAGTTTTGCTATTTAGTTTTATTTGCAATTATTCGAACTATATGCTATCAATGCTGTCCTCGTGGTATCAATTCTGTGCTAATGAGTTTATTCCTATTTGCTACCTTTAAAACTAGAACATAACTGCTGGTTTGCATAAGGAATTCTAAGCATATTTAGGTTTGAGAATAAAGAACTTTAAAAGATGAAGACCCTGGGTTTATGAATTCCTAAAAAAAAGTTTTGTTCTTATTATCGAATGAATATGCAACATTAAATAAGCGAAAATTGAACCTCGACAACGAAAAGTGCTTTTTTCCATGAAACAAAAATGTAATGTTCTATATAAGAGCGTCGCGGATCCAACGCAAAGGTCATGGGCTCGAATCCCCCTCCGTCCAAACTTCTGCATATCTCTCTATATAGAATATATGTACCGTACTATCGGTGTGACCGGTTGAGGATCCTCCCAGCACTGTAAGTATGGAATTCGTGGTATATCACTGGCTCCCCTTCCCCCTTCGTGCAGAAATCTGGAATAGAGGGATTTTAACTACCGGTTGTGCATCGTGCGGTATTCGCTTAATGTGACATAAGTTACTTATGTTGATATTGGTCGGTTAGCTCTGTCGGTTAGAGAGACGCATATCTAACGCGAAGGTCGTGGGCTCGAATCCCCCTCTGTCCAAATTTTTGCATATCTCTATATAGAATATATTTTTACTTCAAATTCTTTCCTATATTTTGATATTTACTACACTTTTCATAAAAAACTCAAATAACCCATGGTCTCCTAGAAACGGATTTAATTCTTACGCAAAAAATCATCTTAGACTAAATTTTTTTTTTCTTTTCTTTTTAGACTACAATACTTATTGTGTTCCCTTCGAAGAGGGTATAATAATAGCAGCCATCAAAGCGTTCACTTGTGCACCTTGGGTATCCTGGGGTTTCTGCATGGCATGTTTTCATAGTGTATGGGTGTGTACCCTACTCTCCTGTAGTGTTTACCAGGTAAATAAAAACCTTCATTCGTTGCACTTATCACATTTTCTATTTTATTCTATCACATGAACGACACCCTTTAACTAGAATTTCTTATAAAAGTAATATAAGCAATCTTCTACACAAAATTTGAAGTAAATTTGAAGTTCTTTTGCTAGAGCTATCGATATTAATTATTTACCAGATATTTTGTAGATTTTTCGTTTCGAAGCAGGTTGTATTTTACAACGTCTATATAAACTTTTTATGTGAGTGTATGATATTTTTATTTAAGCTACATTCCCACTAAATCTTTGACCCATCTTTTATACAGGTCTTATGGCTAGGTATGACTACAAACGAACGTATGAATGCACCGCGATACAAACATTTTCATGAAAAATCAACTGGAAATATAAAAAGTCCTTTCGGGTAAGTTTGAACTTGACATTATCGAAAAACTTCTTCTTGTGAAAAAAATAAGGAATAAAAAAAAGCCAAGCTATGTCTAGTTTCTTAACGGGGTTATAGGCTGGAACGCTTGAACCTATATTTTTTTAATAAGAATTCTTTTATATAATTTTGTTTTCCATACAAGTGTTTTTTATAAGAAGACTTTGCTTATGATCGTTGATTTGCTGGAAAAACAAGTATACTACATGCAAAGTTTGAAGTCAGGGTTGTGTGAAAAGTGTTGTTTCGGCAATTTGTTTAAAAATGATAAAACCCTTCTAAAATAGTAAAATGGGAAAAGTTTTTGGTCGGTCTGCCTCACTTATAATTGTTTTTTGTTTTTTTTATTTTAGTAATGGAGTATTACAGAACACTGCTGATTTCTTTAATGTCTCTTTCTTCGGCTTCATCAGACCTCGACAAATCGACTGGATGAACGAATTTGAAGTACGTGATTTCAATGGACCGCAAGATAACTGGAGACGATATGACCATGTTTGACGCGTCTAAACCTTTGAATGATTTGAGATGATAGGAATCTTTATTTATTTATGCGCCAATTATAAGTTATCGGTAATTTAAGAAATAAAATTCGAAAGAACATTCACTATCGCGTAGTTATGTTGAAAACTAGGATTCTACGTATCGCGTAGTTATGTTGTTAACTTCCATGCTACCTATATTGTAGTTAGATAAAAGATAACATATTTTTATAAAAGTTAGAAACATTGTTGGATGTATTATTGAAAATAGATTCTTTCAAATCTGACCATACAATATCATTGGTGATCAACTTGGAAACCAGTTAAAAGATAATGCCTAATATATAGCTATAATAACTAAATAGCGTTGCACGATTGGATTTTTGTATTAAAGAATTGACACTATTAATGTCAAAACGTATGCTTTCTAAATGATGATGTAATTACTTACTAGACTTGATTGGTTTCTACACCATAGAAGAAATTTGTATATTGTTTAAAAACGTTAGCTATAAAATACTTACGTATTATGCACGCACGTCTAGATATAAATATTTACATTCTAACTAATAAAAAATTTACAATTTAGGGATATGGATTAGTATCCGTAAGATTGATTGGTGGGTATAACATTGCTATGCTTGACTTTTGAACGAAGTGTAATGCTTAGTGAAAAAGGGTTATAGTTCATTTTCATTCATTTTTCCTGAAGTGAAGCTACTACCTTAGATAATCAATCATTGTGTTTGATAAAAAGCATGCATGTCTTATTTCCGCAGTTCCGTGGTTTTTAGAAATCAAATACATTAGAAATTTTCGCAGAGATTTATTTTCGCGAGTAAAAAAAGGGGTTTCGCGAAAATATTATATATTATATTTAGCTTAGAATTGCAATTATATATCTTTGTGAATGGACACTTTACAAATATTTCGGTACTAATTTTCGCGAAATCGTTAAAAATTCGTAATTAATTAGTTAATTAAATTTGAAATTAATTTGTCTAATAAATAAAGGACTATATGAATTATGTATATTTTCTCGCAAGCTTTTGCTTTGGATCAAATGTCTATTATTTATTGTTTTTATGGAAAGTAATTCGAAATTTGTGTCCCATTTGTCGATTTCAAACTATCAATTGGTTTCTATTTCCTTACTTTTTATTTGCATGTTATCCTCGTTATATTGGATACATATTTAAATACTTTGTCAATGATTGTTTCCGTCAAAATTTTCCTTTTTTTTATTTAGGATATTTTTAAATTACTTTTCGTATTTATCTTTAATACTATATTTATCAGAGTGAACGCTAAGTTTTAAATTTAAAGGACATCTCGCACTTGTCTAAACATATATGAATATGGGTTTCGACTTTATTTCAACCTTTTCACAATTTCGTACAAAAAAATAAAAAATTCAATAGTAAATCAGATTGCGACCGGAAAAATATATGTGGAATTTTCTTTACTTCAGTTGCTTAATTTGTATGTTGTTAATATACGGTTGGTTAAAAGCGTTTACCCTATAAATATAAAACTAAGTTATGTTTAAATTGTTTTCTAGCTGCACATTATTTATTAGTTTATTTTCTTACATTTTATAACAAACATAAGTGCAAGATAACCTTAAAAGGAGGTACTGGAAATATGTACCATTTTGTAAAAATACGACTTCAGCTATGTCACGACTAACGACTCAAAAGCGCTACTGGTAGTAAACCTAACTGTCAAAATAAATCTGTATAATTAGTTTTGATTATTTTACTGCAGGTTTTAAATAAAAGTAACGTTATTTTATCACTCGTTTACACATTCTATTCGAAGCAAATAAGGTATATTCGAACTATTTTCTAATATGCAGTGCATATAAGAATTACCTGATGTCAGTAATTCTATATATAAAACTGAAATTCATGCCAGAACTTTAACCTCTAAAGTTTTTGCTCGATTTTTTGATATGATATACGTACTATGTTATAAAGATAATGTAAGTGATTTCTCTTCCCTATTTAGATTAATTATTTTTGAATTTTCTAGAACTATGATATTATATGATATATTATAACTGTCGTATATGTGAGAGTATATAGGGTGATAACAATGTATAAATAAGTATACTGTTAATGTTATTATATAGTATATATTCTTGAATAAATTAAATTTAAGCATAATAGTGTATTGTCTCTTTTGCAATAAATCAAACTTCGTAAGTAAGTAAGTAAGTAAGTAAGTAAGTAAGTAAGTAGTTTATTTCACTGCCCATAAAATGCAAGTTAAAAACAACAAAATAGTTAAAAAAGTAAAATTGTGTATAAATAATAAAATTGTGTATAAAATAAAATATAAAATATAACTAAAATCATCCAAAAATTTAAAAAACTCTGCTAGAGAGAGAAGGGTGGCTGCAGGTATGACACAAAACAAGCCAAAAAGTCAGATTTCCATTGTGGTCCCATTTTATTCAATTTTAAGCCGATGTTTGTAAACTGCTCAATATTTGTGACTCCTGTTACATCACTATACACGTATTTACTATGTTAGATCAGCGCTCTTGTTTCTAGGTAACTCAATTAAAATTTTGAGCAAATGCATAGAGTGCTATCCCAGAAAGTTTGGTTGTTATAAATTTTAATCGAGTTACCTAGCAACAAGAGCGCCGATCTGGCATATTAAATCCGTGTATTAAAAGAAATCCCAGATTATATTTGAATATATATACTCTAATGAACTTCAAAAACCGTTTTTGTTTACAGCTTAAAAGTTCCGATTTTGTAGCATTTGTTAAGCCCCAATGAGCTTCAAATTAAGAGGATATAGAGCAATGTAGCTTCTTTTGTTACAGTGCTTGTTGAGTAACTTCTGCTCAATTTTTAAATTGATTTTTAGTTGTTATAAAATGAATTTAATTGGACCACTGGTTTTGCCGAAGGAGTCCTATGAATTCAGCTCCGTGCGTGCGTTCGTTTGCAACATATATCAGAATCCACCTTTTTCATTTTTTTTCTGATTTTACATAAAGTGAAAGGGTCATAAATGAATAGCTGTGACAGAGCCTGAATTTGTTTTTCGAAAATTCTTATTGTCCCGAAGTTCAAAAGGTCAATTTTGACTCAAAAATTTACATTTTTCATAATATCTCAAAATGCGATCATTATTTTTTTAAAAACTTTGCACGTTAAAGGATAATGTAGTTTTACTTTTACTTTTCATGTATTATCAGCTCAAAGGATGTTATCTTTATTTTCCAAAAAAAATCACCAAATTATCGAGAATTGGGTTTTCCTAGGAAACTACTTATGTCATGAGGTTTCTTTGGCATTAGCTGCAAGAATTCTGCTAACAAGCTTTATGTTTAGGTGATTACAATTGTGTTAATGAAGCTCGATCTCCTCTCAATCTAAAGCTCATTGGTTAAGCCGCAATCACGGTCATAATATAATCAGACAAATGTGTCATTTCAACAAAAATCCTAATTTTAGACTAAACATAGATACATCATTTCCAAGTTTTTTCGCCTTTAATTCGGAAAACGAATGTTACCAAGTGGAGACTGGCACTAGGCTCTTGTTCCAAGTGGTTACGGCTTTTTCACTTGATTCCTAGATTCTAAAGGTCCTAAGTCACACTCGTCAATTATTCGAGCCAATCATTTTGCATTAAATCAATGATTAAATCGTCATCAAATGTTTGTGGTGAAATGGAAAAAATCTTAAAATAAGAAAAAGTCCACGCCTGCTACGACCATGATTGCGGGTATATAATATAAACTTTATTTACAAGTTAGGTGAAAATTCTTTATTCGAATTTAAAGTTTGGTAGCATGTGGAACAAAAACAATACAGTTTGTTAAACGTAAGAGAAGTCTCCGTTTATTCTTCGCGTGTATCAAATTATCGACATGAAATAATAAGAAATAATTTTAAAGTAAGTTATGTCGTCTTCTTCATAAATACAAAATCTTGAATATTTCTATAAATATCTAATGTCAACGACCACTTTCTTCTTGTTATTATCAGGTCTGCTCGTATCGTCTTACGAAGCCAAAAACGAGGTTTTTAAAAGTTAGATATAATTGGGAAAAAATAGAATTTTGTTTACTTACATTGAGATAACACAAGGTCAAAGTGTGTAGTAAAAATTTAGTGAAATATGAAAATAAAGATTCATTTATGATATTTCATTTTGATTTTATTTAATAAAGAAATTTGATTTTTAAGATAGTTATTCGAGGATAAAAATACCAAATAATTTCAATTCTAGCCAATCATCGTTTGTGATTTGTAATTAAAAAGCGTTTTGCAATACACCTATTTACCGTAAGGAATCCGCTCTGATTTTTTTTTAAACGACTAATCTAGTCTACCAAAACAAATGAAAAATTTGGATTCCTCCTTGAAAAATATGAATATGTGCAATAACAACCTCGTAACCAGAATAAATATTCGCTAAGAGAAGATCGCTCTTCCTCTCTTGCGAAAAATTATTCTGGGAACGAGGTTGCTGCAATAAAAGAAAAGTTATAAGAATTTAGATATATGTTTTAGGGGGTAAAAAGAGACTGGTAATTATTAAGGGGGTAAAAAAAGTTCCTTAGATTAGACCTCTGTAACTTTTGATCTGATTATCTAAAATTAATAAAATTTTGCAGGTAGACATATTTTGGATTAGGATTCCAAATATCTCATTCTTTTTTTCTGAAAATTAAGCTTGAAAATCTATAATGGCAGATGCTTACGGTTAGCATTTCTCTTAACTGTAACTAAGCCAGTCCTCGATAGCTTCATTTCATATTCAAGAATCCGTATTCTTATGTCACTAGGAAGGTCATACTGTGAAGCTATTTTAAAGCTATGTTTTGTTTTTTAGGAAATGGTCTCGAAAATTAAATATAGTTGAGTGGTATACGTCATAGTTTAACTAATATATATTTTTGTTAAACCTTTTCGCGAATCAATGCCATGATAATTACATTACCTTATAACCTTCCGTCCTCCTATTTAGCATATGAATAAAAGAAAAGATGTACCCTCTATAAATTTTCGTTATATTTCGAAAAGTATCGTAGTTATTTTTGCTTATTTTATTAACAAGCTTAGTTTTTATAGAATAAAAGAACAAATAAAAAGAATCCATTCCTTCTCATTGTACTTTCCTGTTGATTAGCGTTTATAAAACGAAATTACGAAACATTGGTAATTGTGGAAACTATTTCAATACTCGAGTCTTTTTTTAATTTTACATCCTGTTAATTAAATTTGTCAAAAATATCTATCATTATATATCATTTAAAAAAGTCATCAGATAATTAAAATATAATATAAGTAAATACTTCAATTATTTCCATCGATCGATGACTGATTTTCAACCAACTACGAATCTTGAAATTAATACGGTCATAAAGTTTTTGTAAACAAGATGTCAGAAGTAGAGTTCGTTAGATTTGAATTTGCAGATCTCTTCGGAATATCTAGAGGAGCATTCACAACAAAAGAATACATTAAAAGTGTGCAACACAAAGGTTTTCCAATTTGCGCTGATACTGTTGCTAACAGACCAGGAGGAGAAGTTATACCGGAACCTTTACTAGCTGAAGATGTTATTCGAAAAAATGTCTACTTTTATCCAGACTTTAGCACATTTCAACAACTACCATGGATGCCTGACACAGCTAGTGTTTTCGGTAGTATCAATCTGAAACCAAATGATCCAAACGGAAAGTATTTGGCAATATCTTGTAGAGACATATGCAAAAATGCTATCAGCAAGTTAGATGATATGGGATATTCAATCTTAGGAGGATTTGAAAATGAGTTTTCACCATTTTTAATCAACAGCGAGACTCCCCTTTTAAACCACCACCATGAATGCGTAACTCAAACACAACAAAAGTTTGAAAGCTTTGTAAAAGATTCTTGGAAAGCAATGCGTAAATGTGATATAACGCCAGTTAAGTTTCATTGTGAGTATGCTTTGAATATGCTAGAGATGACATGTCAACCATTTTTTGGAATTAAACTTGCTGATAACGATTTTCGTTTTCGACAGATTCTTAAAGAAGTTGCAAAAATTCATAATATGCATGTTACTTTCATGTCCAAACCATTACGAGGATATGAGCATAATGCAGGACACTTCAATCATTCTATTTGGAGTAAAGATAGTAAAATAAATATTTTCTATGATAATACTGATAAAAACAAACTTTCAAAATTAGCTAGACATTGGATTGCAGGAATACAATTCCATACAAATGCTTTATTTGGGCTTTTGATGGTAACACCAAATTGTGTAGAAGATTTTTCTGATGACCATTTTTCTTATGCTCATTGCAATGTTTGGGGGATTGAAGATAGAGGAAATTGCTTTAGAATTAAAACCATCGATAAATCAGCTACATACATCGAGAACAGATTCGTAAGTTCGTGCATCAATCCGTATCTTTGTGTTGCAGGACATATCTATGCCGGTATGGATGGTATCATCAGACAGTTAGAAATGCAACGTGAGCCATTTATAGGGGATTTTAATCTTTTGAAAGATCATCAAAATTTACCAGAAGGTGTATCGTTACTACCAACTACCTTAGAAGAAGGACTGAAGTGTTTTGAATCAGATGATCTTTTTAAACGAGAGTTTGGTGAAGATTTTATGCTATGTTTCGTTGATACAAAGCGTCGTGAAATCAAAGATTATGAAGTAGCTAAAGAGAAAGGCGAAGAATGGGAATGGCAGAAACAAAGATACTTTTCCATCTTTTAAAATACTTTCACAGAACTATTGTAGCTTTGTTTTAAGAACTTCTTTATTCTTAAGAACATGAACATTTTAATCAAGTATTATTGTTTCAAACTGTTCCATTGTTTAAAACTATACTTTTAAGTAGTTAATTTTTATGTTAATTTAGTATTTAGTTGATTTATAATGATATTATATTATACCACGTGATTATCTTTATAAATTGTGTCTTTAGAAATCTTATGGTACCTTCCAGGGTCAGGGTGGTGCACGGTCAAATTTATATAAGAGTGGTATCTTTTATCAAGTTTGATAACATTCATTTCTTTAAATACTATAAGGGTTCATTATTTTTATTTTTTTCCAGTATGACCTCACAAAACTTTATGAAAAAGATACAAATTCCGAACCTGCAAGATCAAATAACTTTGTTCTATCAATGAGTTTCAAATTATAAAGCCTGATGCACATACAAGTAAATAATTACTTAATACATTAAGTAATATTTTAATTACTAAAAAATTTATTCAATTTTTAACACAACGTAATCTTTTACTAATATATGATTCACATGAACTTAATATTTTACTTTACAAAAGAATTGAATGAATTATTTATTACTCAAAATTTTACTTAATGTATTAAGTAATTATTTACTTGTATGTGCACCAGGCTTAAAAGATACCAAACTTTATGACTTCTTTTGTTATCACTGCTTTTTAACTAACTACTGCTATGTTTTTAAATTGTAACTCGGGTGTTTCGTTATAAAAGAAAGTGATAATAAAAAAGCAATTAATGAATTTTAAGAAAAATCAATTTACTTTTCAACGTCTCTAAGGATAACATGAAATTATTTTGTACTAAGCGCGATTCAAATTGTCATAAAGTTACACTGTTAATACCTCATTAAAACTGTGTAAGCGTCATCTTAATACGTCATAATAATAGGTTACCGTAAGGAATCCGCCATTTTGAATTTTTTTATTATAAATTTATATGTAAAGCAAGTGAAAAATTTGGATTCCTCGTCGAAAAGTAAGATTATTTGCAAATTTTCGTTAATTTTTAATCACTAGAAAAAAAGTTATAAGAATTTAAAACTATATATTTAGGGGGGTGTAAAAAGAGACTGGTAACTATTAAGGGAGGTAAAAGAAATTCTTATGATAGATTTGACCGTAATTTTATGAAAAGTGTAACTTTTGCTCTGATTATCTAAAATTAATAAAATTTTGTAAGTAGACATATTTTTTGACGAGGATTCCAAATATCGCCTTCATTTTTTCTGAAAATTAACTTTGAAAATCTATAATGGCGGATGCTTACGGTAAATAGGTGTATTAGCCTTTTGATACCATGATTGGTATAAAAACTAAAATATCAATATTGCTCAAGAGGAGATCAAGCTTATTTATTAAATTTGTATATATATTTACTATATAAGGTATAGAAAAAAATACCTAACAATTAGTAGAAAATTAGTAGAAAACAGTTAGTAAAAAAATAACTAACAATTAGTAGAAAATAGTTATATTTTTCTATACCTTATATTTAGCTCTAATATATTTGTATTATTGAGTACTCTATTTGAAGAAATCACCAACAGCATTTTACTTATATATACTATTACTTCTTTTATAAACACTATCAACTGCAAAAGAATACAAATTCTCAGTATAAGTGGCGTATCGAAAACTTATGGCCCATTATTAAAGATAAGTTTTGGAACCACTTTCGTCCGCAGAGCGTATTCTTTAACGAACAGACAAATCTATATTATAACTTCTTTACAAAGCGATATTTCTTTGAAACAAATGACAATTTGACAATGACAATTTCATTGGTGTAAAATATTTTTAGATATTTTTTATTTCATGCATTATCTTCTTTTCTGCTTCTATTGGTCAAAGCATCAAATTTTATCTATTTTCGTTTGGATAAATAAAGGGCAAAACTAATTTTTGAACTGATGCAAAGAACCTTTTATCGAAAATAACGAAAATTGAACTTATAATGCCTTGATGTATCAAACAGCAATCTCAAATAATTAACTTTTCAGCAAACTTACAATTGCGCCTTTGTAACGCCTTTGTAACGCCTTTGTAACAGCAACTAAAGAAAAGAAAGCTTTTCCATTTGTAAATCCTTTTTCAGTGTTTACTTTAGAGTAACACGAGTTATGGACCCTTAAAAAGTAGTTACATTGAACAGCATTTTCCTTTTTAAACCAATCATATTATCAAAAAACTAATTAGGATGACGTTTAGACAATTCTAATGAGGCATTAACAGTACAACTTTACAAAGCTTTGAATCACGCATAGTATAAAATAACTAAATTAGATGGCTCTCCTTCTTATATTAAAGCTCCTTGAGGAAACCTAGATCCGCTCCTGATACAGCTGATTTGTTTTGATTTTATAAAGATTTTAAAGATACTGGAGAAAATAGGCGCTTTGGGTGAGTATAAAAGATAGATAAACGAAAATTAGTTATTTTTACACCATATTGATCACTTTAATTTACACCATGTTATATACCAGTTGATCTATTGATGAAGTTAATTTCTTTCTTTGTGGCTGTAATGACTCCTATTGATTTAAAACTTGAATAGAAAAACTAACCTTGTTATTAAATTATGATGGTTATACAACGATAAATTATAAACGATTTTAACCGATAAAGAAAATAGCAAATTGGAAGAACAAAAAATACTTTTTAGTACTAAATAAACGTAAACTGTATTCTTTGATGGACGCATGAAGGAATTATTATAGCTTCTATTCCTCCTGTCTCTATATATTAAACTTATGAAAAATTAATTTTGAACAGTTTGCATCTCCTTTAATATAGTAACCCATTTGTAGCCAACCTTTCTTCCCTACCCCATTACAAAGGCAATACGAAGGTACATTTTTTAGTTTTTTCTGACCTACCCCCGAGCCATGAATTTGAGCATGATCGACAGTATTGACAACTAGATATTAAGGTATTCCACGTGTTTTCAGTAAGTTATATAACGTAAAATGAAACTTAGCTTATACGTTGGAAACTCGCACTTGAGAAAAATAAATGTAAGTAATGTAGTTAACCGCTGTATCGCAACTGCTGTACAAAAGTGCGTAAACTTGCTAAAAAAGCATATCACGCATAGGTTTGAAACGAATACCGATTTCTACAAGCAAAACAATATGGATCAAGCAGGGAGCAAAGGAATATATGTATCCTTCTCATTTTATAGCTCCTTGGTTCCTATAGGTAGCAAGTCGAAAGTAGTCAACGGAGCTGTTCTAAAAGATAGCGTGTCCCAAGCCATTGCTGTCCGCAGAAATGTTTAAAGAATATTCATGGAAAACACTATCACTAAAAAAGCGAGCGAGCGCTCACTGTGAATGTATTTCCATTAAAACAATATATCACAAAAGAATAATAAACTTTAAACAAAATCAAGCAAAGTTAAACATAGTAAGCTTTTTCTTATGTTTTAAATAAAATATAGTAAACATAGTAAACTTTTTGTTTTTATAAAAGCTT
>JAYJMI010462172.1:0-15844 GCA_036873855.1 Sarsia tubulosa
TGTAATCTTTGGAATCCCACTAGGCACTATAGATCAAGGACTTAGCTCGTGCTCTGAACGCAATTCCGTGAAGAACCCGTTTTTTTGTAAAGGTGTGGTGCTACCTATGCCCTTCGGAGTGACTAAGAATCAAAGCGCGTCGGCGTTTTGTTGCATGCTTCTGTTTTTTCGAGGAATTGCTCAGCTTATCCTTGAAAAAGGCTTGACCACGTTTTTGCGGTTTTGTAAAAAATGTGTAATGAAATTGTTAGCTTCGCTTCTTTCTCTTGTTCCTTATCTTGCAGCCTTTGTTTTCTTTTTTGGGCAAGCGTATGCAGATGGAGCCTTAACCAACGGAGCGATTTCTAATGACTCGATCTCAACCTTTGGCGATTCGGACGAGTGGACGATTTTCGTTGCCGCAGGCGATTATGTGGTGGTCGCCGTTGCCGAGACGGATGACGGCACAGGATTTAGTCCAAATGTGCAGCTATTCGCACCCTCTGGGGCTTTGGTTTCGGAAGATGATAGAGGCGAGAGTGTTCGTCTTGCTTATCAAATGCAGTCCTCTGGAACTGCTAAGATTATTGTATCCGATGATGGCAATGATGATACGGGTTCCTATAAGATTGAAGTTCATAAACACAGTTCAAGTTTTATTGTGAGTAACGGAGACCATGGTGGTGCGTTGACTAATGGAATACGACATACCGGAGTGATCGACTCAGGCGACGTGGATCGTTATTATTTTGATGCGGAGATAGGCGACTATTACGTGCTATCCGTGTCAGACCAAGACAGTTCAGGCATGGAACCTCTAATGTGGCTACTGGCTCCTGACGGGACTTTGGTATCTATCGATGATCGAGGTCAGGCCGTTCGTCTGGCTGGAAATCTGTCTCAGGCGGGTCGTTATACGGTGTTTGTTGCGGATGATTATAGTGGTTCCACATCTGGTCCGAATGAATCTGATTCATATACGTTAGAGTTTCATCTCTCTCGCGATGACTTGAGCTATTTGACCTCTGACGGCGACGAAGGCGGCGAATTAGGTAATGGTTTGCGTCATTTGGGGACGATTGATCCGGGCGACGTGGATCGTTATTATTTTGATGCGGAGATAGGCGACTATTACGTTCTATCCGTGTCAGACCAAAACAGTTCAGGCATGGAGCCTCTAATGTGGCTACTGGCTCCTGACGGGACTTTGGTATCTATCGATGATCGAGGTCAGGCCGTTCGTCTGGCTGGAAATCTGTCTCAGGCGGGTCGTTATACGGTGTTTGTTGCGGATGATTATAGTGGTTCCACATCTGGTCCGAATGAATCTGATTCATATACGTTAGAGTTTCATCTCTCTCGCGATGACTTGAGCTATTTGACCTCTGACGGCGACGAAGGCGGCGAATTAGGTAATGGTTTGCGTCATTTGGGGACGATTGATCCGGGCGACGTGGATCGTTATTATTTTGATGCGGAGATAGGCGACTATTACGTTCTATCCGTGTCAGACCAAGACAGTTCAGGCATGGAGCCTCTAATGTGGCTATTGGCTCCTGACGGGACTTTGGTCTCGATCGATGATCGAGGCCAGGCCGTTCGATTGAGTGGCACGACCGAGCAGTCAGGTCGTTATACGGTGTTTGTTGCCGATGATTATAGCGGTTCCACATCTGGTCCGAATGAATCTGATTCATATACATTAGAGTTTCATCTCTCTCGCGATGACTTGAGCTATGCGATCTCTGACGGCGACGAAGGCGGCGAATTAGGTAATGGTCTGCGTCATTTGGGGGCTATTGATCCGGGCGACGTGGATCGTTATTATTTTGATGCGGAGATAGGGGAGTCTTACGTTTTATCAGTGTCCGACCAGAGTAGTGGGGGGATGGATCCTATCATGTGGCTGAGAGCCCCAGACGGGACCTCGGTTTCATTCGCTGACAACTCTCAAGCAGTCCGTTTGGCGGGAAGCTTGTCTCAAACGGGTCGTTACACGGTATTTATTGCGGATGATTATAGTGGTTCTACATCTGGTCCGAATGAATCAGATTCCTACGTTTTAGAATATCACTTAATCGGTCACGATTACACAGTGAGTTCTGGTGACGAGGGTGAACGTCTTAAGAACGGGATTTTGTATGAAGGCACAATTGATTCCGGCGATTTTGATGTCTATATCTTTAAGGGAGGTGTTGATGGCTATCTGAAATTCCAAATCACTGAAACATCTTCTGGTGCGCCGCTGGACCTCCAGTCTTGGCTCTATACGCCTGATGGTGTTTACGTTGCTGGACATTCAGATTCCGATTTTTTAGAGATAGAGTGGTCTACTACGCCTCAGATGGGTTACTACACACTGATCGTCATGGACACATCCGATTCTATCTGGGGACCCAACGAAACAGGCGACTATTCGATCCAAATCTGGAAGTATCCGCTCGATCTGGAGTATCCTGAGGATGCGACAGTGGAAGAGGGGGATACGCAAGTGCTGCCGCTCTATGCCGTCGATCCTTTTGATCCGAACCGTCAAGTGACCTTTGAGTTGGTGAATCCAGTCGAAGGTGCGTCGATACAAGTCACTGGGCCATCGACAGCGAACGTGGTCTGGACTCCAGCTGAGTCGCAAGGTCCTGGTGATGTTGTCTTCACTGTCGCCGCAAAGATTGAGTATCTTGGTCGGCTTCATACCTGTGAGGAAATATTCACAATGACGGTTGAAGAAATAAACGTTGCGCCGCAGATAACAGCATCGATTTCAGAGCCGATTCTTCACCCTGAAGATGAGCTGTTTGTCTTTGACCTTCAGGTCGTCGATCCCGATACGCCGGATAACGCGTTGACCTACGAGTTGATCGATGCGCCAGTTGGCATGACGCTCTCAAATTTAGGCATTCTTGAATGGGCCACTGCCGAGACCGACGGATCCACACAGTATCGCTTCACCGTCCGGGTAACCGACTCGAATCCGCCTGCGATCAACCAGACTTCTTTCGAAGTCGAGCGAGAGATCGTTCTGAGCGTGACCGATACCAATGAGCTTCCACAGGTTCAGTTGATCGCCCCACAAACGGCGAATGAAGGTCTCGATCTGAGCGTGCAAGTGGTGGCTTCCGATACGGATCTACCTACTCAGTCGTTAAGTTACGATCTCGATGCGGCTGCAAAAGCGAAGGGCTTAAGCATTGATGCGAATGGTCTGATCACTTGGAATCCAGGTGAAAATGCGGGTCCAGATGTATTCACGATTACGGTCTTTGTATTCGACGGTGTCACTACGGTGGAAGCATCATTTCAAGTATCTGTGATCGGCGTCAATGCCGCACCAACCGATATTGGCTTGAGTGGCAGTAGCGTTCCAGAACTGCAAGCGCCTAGCGTGATCGTCGGTGAGCTCTCTGTGACGGATAGTGACTCGGGCGATTCGCATACCTACAGTATCTTCTCCGGCAACACTGGCGGAGCGTTCCGGGTAGACGGCGATGTGCTGTTGACCGATGCATCTCTCGATTTCGATGTGGTCGCTTCGTATGACTTGGTGATCAAGGTCGCCGATGTTGCTGGCGCTTCGACCACTAAGCTCTTTACCATCACTGTAATTGATCGTCACTTGATCCTCACGACCGCCGAAAACGGTTCAATCACACTCTCACCGAACCAGTTCTCTTATGAGGATGGCTCAAGCGTCACGCTTACGGCTGTTGCCGACACGGATTTTGAGTTTTCCGGATGGGGTGGCGACGCAACGGGGTCCGGCACTGGCATCAATCTCGTGCTGACGAGCGACGTCAGCGTCGTGGCAAATTTTGTATCGACTGAGGGGCCGAAATCATGGTTCGACGGTGCGATCGAAATTCAGCCTGCTGGCTGGCTCTACTTCGACTGGTTTAAGGGGTTCAAACCAGAAGGGGAGAACTGGATCTACCACGGGCGTCACGGCTGGTTGTATACACTGGGTGAAAATACTGGTGGCCTCTTCCTCTGGGATGTTGCCCTCGGTCGCTGGATGTTTACCAACGAAACCGCCTATCCTTGGATGTATGCCTACGGTGAAGGCGGGGGCTGGGTCTTTTTCTTTGAAGGTGGCCGCCCTGGGGCGCGTTATTTCAAGCGTGGGGACACGGGGTCTGTCGTCTCAGCAGAGCAGTTGAGCCTATAGCCCTTTTTTTGTTTTTTCGTCCAATTTATCAAAAATATTATTACTATGAAGTCATACATTGCCGTACTTACCTTAGTTTCTACATTTTACTCTCCGGTCGGAGCCCAAGACCTTGCATCGGCCGCTCCCTTTCGGATCGATATTCAGACGGATGCAGCTGATAACTATCAATATTCCTATTTGAGTGCCGACTCTGCGATTCATCTGGGACTGAATCAGGGCAGCGGCGAAGAGTCGTATTATCTTGGTGTCGATGCCTCTACGCAGTTTGCTGCGAAGATTCTAGGCTTAGGTTCCAATTATAACCAGATCGTTCGTGGTTATGCAGGCATGGATTTTGCATTGGCTAGCACTGGCTACTCTGGCCAACTGTTGGGGGAGGTTTACTTGGGGCGAATGGAAGGACTTCGTCCAGTTTTTACCTCAGCAACTACTTATTCTTTAGAGCAAGGGAAGGAGCTGATTTCAGCGTCAATCACAGGCTATGATTTCGACGATGCAGATGACGCAGCAGGCACTCAGCCTGTTGGCTTCGTGGCTGCTCAGTATTCTCCTGGAGCGCAGCCCGCAACGTTGTTTGTTTGGGATGCTGAGCGCGATGAAGCGACTGCAGTTACTCAAATAGAGGTTCCATCTTTTCAATTCGAGCATAGCGGGAGTTCCTTCTATTCAGCATACTTCGATTCCGAAAGTTACCGTTTTCAGAGTAGTGTGACTGGGGGCGATCTCAAAACAAAGACGTTTGTTGCTTACTTTGATAGCGATCTCGAATTGACCACCTCTTATACTGTAGATACTGCTGTGGGCAGTGATATCACTTGGCAGGCGTTATATACAGGGAGTTCGACGGAGAGAAGCATGCTTAGCGGAAGTCGATCTGATCCTTTATCATTTGTAAGAGATGGTGGCTATGCCAGTCTGATTGGGAACTCCGGTAATGTTCAGTGGACGCGTCACTATACTCACAACGGCGATGCTTTTTTCTTTCTTACACATTCAGGCGAATGGAATAACGAAATTTATTTAACTGCTAGTAAATTTTTGCCGACAGGCGGTGTTGAGGGTTACCTGATCGTAGTCAATCCAGACACTGGAGCCGTCCTACGTGCTTTCGATATGAATGTTGATGGCGAAAGCCTTACCGTCTCACGGCGTATTGGGTCGGCTGAAAAATTTGTTCTTTATGGTGATGATGAAGCCTTTCTTTATGCGACTGCCGACAATAACTTTACAAATGGAAAGATCCATCGGTTGAGTGTGGACGTTCCGAACTCCGCAGAGGTATCTGGATGGTATTATTCTAACAATCTGGACCAGCCTTTTGTGAATATCAGTAGCTACAATGCGACGACCTCCAAATTTCAGACGTGGCTGGCCGTTGAAGGTACTTGTGATATCTTTGAGACGGATCCTTTCAGTTTGAGTTCTGTTACGATCAACAGCACATTGGCGCAATCTCCGCTGGTTACTGCAGTCGCGGTAAATACGAGTCAGCCAACCGTCAATCTGGTGGTTGAAACTTTGGCTTTACCCGCCGTTATCGAGGAGCCGAGTAGTCGCGTTTCCGAATGCTTTGGTGGGGGGAGCATTGGCGCGACTTATTGGTTCGATAATGCAAATGAAATTCAACCTGCGGGCTGGCTTTACTTCGACTGGTTCAAAGGCTTCAAGCCTGAAGGTGCTAACTGGATCTATCACGGCCGCCATGGTTGGCTTTATGTGCTGGCTGATGATACAAGCGGAATGTTTCTATGGGACGTTGCGCTTGGTCGTTGGATGTTTACCAATGAAACCGCCTATCCTTGGATGTATGCCTACGGTCCTGGCGGCGGTTGGATGTTCTTCTTTGAAGGCGGTAGCCCAGGCTCGCGCTATTTCAAGCGAGGTGACAACGGAACTGTGGTTTCTGAGCAGGTTCTAGGTGCGAAATAGTCATCCTTTTGCGGCAATTTAGTCCAGTCGTAGCCTCAATCCTCTGTATTGGGGAGCCCGCATATCCGTAGCTTCGATCCTCTGGATCGGGGGATTCACATGAGTCTTCTTTTTGGCCACAAGATGGGGTTTTGAGAAATTTTATTCATCCAAATTTTTATTCTTCACAGTTTAACTTAGCATGACTAAAATACCCTCAAAACTCTAATGACACTACGTATGCAAAAATCTATTTTCTCTTTGAAGCTTCTTACCTTTCTAGTCTTTTCGACACTTGGGCTTTTGAGCTCTGTGCAGGCGTCCGTTGATCAGTATGAGGGGAGATACATCGGCACAGTGTATATCTCGTATTCAGGCCTAATTTCACAGCCTGAAACCAGCGCTGGTGCGGTTATTGCCGATATTGATGCAAGCGGAGATATCACGCTTGGCAGTGGTGATACGGGTACCGTCAATTCGGGCGGGGCGATCTCTTGGGATCAGCCCAATGCGTTTTATGCGAGTGTTGGTCAGATTACTGACGGAACTTTGCGAGCGAATGGGACAAATACTGACTCGCCAGGTTTAACCATCAGCTATCGAATCGAAGCGGCAATACTTGGGGGATCTGGGCCAGAACTCAGTCTCAGCCCGACCTCGCGAGACCACGGTAGTGATGCTGTTAGTCAAGATAGCCTTGAGGTCGCTTCCAGCGTGGATTGGACGGCAAGTAAATTTGTTAGTTGGATCACTTTGGTTACCGCTAGTGGGACGGGGGACAGTATTCTGACTTACAGCCTTAGTGAAAATACGAGTGCTCTACCGCGCTCGGGCACGATCACGGTGACTGCGGGTGGTTTGAATAAGAATTTTACGATTATTCAAGCGGGTAAAACCCAATGGTTTTCGGGGGCTTCTGACATCGGAGAGGGTTGGCTTTACTACGACTGGTTCAAAGGCTTTAAGCCAGGTCCGAGTAACTGGATCTTTCACGGTCGCCATGGCTGGCTGTTCACTTTGGGGCAAGACTCTGCAGGATTTTTCCTCTGGGATGTCGCGCTTGGTCGCTGGATGTTCAGCAACGAAACCGTATACCCATGGATGTATGCCTACGGTCCAAATGAAGGTTGGCTTTTCTTCTTCGAAGGTGGCCGTCCAGGTACACGCTACTTCAAGCGGGGAGATACGAGTGTCGTGGTTTCTGAGGAGCAGCTGAGGGTGGACTAGACTGTCGTTCCTAGGTTTAGCGTGTTTCTGTTTATACTATACGCTGGCATGATGGTCATGCTAGTATTTGAAAATTACAAAGTAGAATAACTTGTGCTTGGGGGTCATTACCTTCTAGTCACGCCGTTGAATCATCCATATTACAATTATGCAAAATATCACTATCAAGCCCCTGGAAACCGTTCGTTTAGGCAAAGATTTTCTTTGTTCTTTAGCGGTTCTATTTGTCCTTCTATTGATTCCTAGCCTTACAGTGGTTGCTGCTGATGCAAGCTTGCTACAGTATAGCGTTAATGAGGATGATACGGTAGAAATCACTGGTTATCCATTGGACGAAACGGGTGAACTCATTATACCTGCGACGATTGAAGAGAAGTCCGTGACTTCAATTGGTATTCGTGCATTTCAGTCTTGCAGTAGTCTGACCTCGATTAGCATCCCAGATAGCGTGATCTCAATCTCAGTCTTTGTATTTGATAGTTGCTCTAGTCTGACTGCGATTTTAGTCGATGAAGGTAATCCTAGTTACGCTAGCTCTGGAGGTGTTCTTTTCGATAAGGCGTTGGCAGCGCTCATTGCCTATCCGGAGGGGCTTAATGGGGCTTACGTGATCCCCGCTGGGGTGACGACCATTGAAAATGGCGCATTTCGTAACTGCAGTGGGCTGACTTCGGTGAGCCTCCCTGATGGTGTGACATCAATGCAGGGTGAGGCTTTTTTTAACTGCACTGGTCTGACCTCGATAAACATTCCTAGTAGCATGATCTCAATCGGGGAAAGGGTATTTCGTGCCTGCACGAGCCTGGCGTCGATATTAATAGATGAAGATAACCCTAGTTTCTCCAGCTCGAATGGTGCTCTTTTTAATAAGGCGATGACGACGCTCTTTGCCTACCCAGCGGCTACTGGAGACTATACGATCCCCGCTGGCGTGACTATAATCGGAATTCAGGCATTTGCGGACTGCACTGGTCTGACCTCGGTTCGAATTCCTGCTAGCATGACTTCTATCGGACTATTTGCATTTTTTAATTGCAGCAATCTAGTCAGTATTCATTTCGAAGGGAATGAGGCGCCTACTCTAGGCGCCAGCCCCTTTTTTCGCGTCTCAGCCGAGGCGGCAGTTACATTCCCTCTTGGAGCCACCGGGTATAGTAATCCCTTTGGTGAGCTACCAGCCAGTGTTCTGGCGAGTGATTGGTATTCTGGAGCTGCCGAAATTCAACCTACTGGCTGGCGCTATTTCGATTGGTTTAAGGGCTTCAAGCCAGAAGGGGCGAATTGGATCTACCACGGACGTCATGGTTGGTTGTATGTGCTAGGTGAAGATACCAGTGGTCTCTTCCTTTGGGATGTCGAGCTAGGCCGTTGGATGTTTACCAACGATAGCATCTACCCTTGGATGTATGCCTACGGTCCTAGCGGCGGTTGGGTCTTCTTTTTCGAAGGAGGTCGTCCGGGCGCGCGTTTCTTTAAACGAGGGGATACCGGAGCGGTGATTTCAGAAGAGGGTTTGAGTACGAACGTGAACTAGTCATCCCGCGAATGGGGTTCGTCAGGCTGACTGGGAAGATTGGGCCAATCTATGTGTGCGCCTCTTGGGTGGAGCCCCTAGTCGCTGCAGTGGGGATGCGTTCTAGATTTTGACTCATCGCGATCGCATCTGGGCTAATTCCAGGAGAGTCGAGTCCTAAAAAGCGTATGTCGTGGAATCGAGATTCGACCCAGTCTTGTCCTAGCTGTAGCCCCAGGTGCCAGATGAATTCGGAACAGTAGAGTCGCTTGTGGTCGTGTAGGTCGTAATGAATGTCAAATGGCATGCGCCGTTGAGCAATCGCTTCAGCGGCTTCGAGAAGGCTTGTTTTGGAGCCTTCTCGAAGCCTGTAGAAGGCATACTCGCTGATTTGTGATTTCGCTACAAATTCCTCCCACCCGTCTTCTCGAACGCCCCCATCCCGAAATAGATCGCTCAGGTTGCCTGGACTGGCATGTACAATAGACCATTGGTTCTCGTTCTGTTTGATGACGCCGACGTGTGTGTAGGTGGTCGTCTTGAGGTAGGCTTGTAACCACTTCCCTCGAATACTATTGGTTTTTCCAAAAATAAGGTTCCCTGACTGAACGCCACTGGGAATGAGGTGAGCCACGCGAGTGGTAGGCTTTGTTTTGGCGGGAGCCAGTAGTAGCAAAAATACTTCATAGGGCAGTGCCGCGATGAAGATGAGGCGAGCGATCCATCGGTGTAGAGACCGTGTCCACCATGGACTCGGCGGTATGAGGTCTTTTGCGATATTCGAAGACTCCAAGGGGGATTGCTTCAAGCGGTGTTTGTTATCTCTTTCTAGTGTAGACAAGGTAGCGACTATCTAGTAGCTTATACGAGCTACGATTCAATCTTAAGAAAGGACAAAATGAAAATGAAATCCATTAACTTATCGATAATCCTCATGTTACAGCTGTCCATTGTTGGCTGGGCGGCCTCTCCCTTCGGAGATTTTGCTTCGAAGCAAACATTAGAGTATACTGGAGTCTGGGAAAATACGACATTTGCATCGACTGATTCATACACGGTCACTGTAGAACTGGATGGTCGGGATTTTTCGATTCACACGAAGATTGAGGGAAGCGTTTATGGGATTGGTATTTCGATGCCTCTTGTTTTTCAAGGGACTTTGGAGGAAGACGACTTGACGACGCTGATCGCAAATTTCGCAACCTACGGCGACGTATCTGCCACCATTGATTCGTCCACTACACCATTTGCGATTACCGCAACTTCGACCCCAGATAGCTCAACCGGAATCGCACCATCCACTGCGGAGACGAGTTTCGACTTTGAGACCCTTGCGGCGACATTCGTAGTCAATTTTAGCGCCGGAGGCGATGCTGAAGGCACCAGTGAAATGTCCTTAGTGGATCAGGCGCCCTCCATTCTTTCAATGAGTCCTTCAGTGATGGTGGCATCGGGAGACTCGGTGGACTTGAGTGTCGAGACCAGTGGCAGTTTGGTCTCGGTTCAATGGTATACTGGAGCGAGTGGAGACCTGAGCATGCCGATTCTGGGTGCGACGGATCAAATCTTTAATGCAGGAGCGTTGACGCAAGCTCAGGATTTTTGGGTTCGAGTCGAAAATTCAACAGGAGCATCGGTCAACAGTTCGACCATCTCCGTGACAATTGGTAGTCTTTGGTATTCTGATGCCTCGGAAATTGCCGACGGTTGGCGCTACTTTGACTGGTTCAAAGGCTTCAAGCCAGAGGCCAGTAATTGGATCTACCATGGTCGCCACGGCTGGCTCTATGTGCAGGGTGCGGATACCAGTGGCCTCTTCCTCTGGGATGTTGCTCTGGGGCGCTGGATGTTTACCAACGAAACGATTTACCCTTGGATGTATGCCTATGGCTCAGGCGAGGGCTGGGTCTTCTTTTTCGAAGGTGGACGTCCCGGCTCGCGCTTCTTTAAACGTGGCGATACGGAGGTAGTTGTTTCAGAGCAAAAACTGGCCGAAGATAGGCCGATTCTGACGGAGGCGCTCGTTCAGCTCGAATCGGATTCCATAGTGATTACTGATTCTCAGAACCTAGGCCGAATAGAATTGTCTGAACGTGAGATGTTAGCCTCGGAGCAGAGTTTTTCAGGGCTACGCGATCCATCATATACGGATTCTAGATCTCAGTCGAATCGAGAGGTCGTTCAAACGCTTCTAGATAAGCGGAAGCAGACTGTTAAAGAATACTAGTTTATCCACGGGGAGTTTTTAATTAGGGCTTCTTGGAACAGGGTCGAATCACGTGTGGCCAGTAATCAATCGCATGTTACAGTGCTCTGTGGTCTCAAGTGAGCGAATTAGTTTTCCCCTGTCTCGTCCTAGTTGTTGTCGCTTAATTCCGCTAGGTATTTTTTGTTTGCTCAAGGCGACTCTGGCCACTGCACTTTTGCAGCTTGAACTTCGCTCTCAGTTGTATCCCACGGATTTAGGGATTTGTTTATTACCTAAGATTTGATTATGAATATGCATTTATTTTTACGCACGACATCATTCGCCTCAGTAATTCTTGGTTCATTGATCGCTCCGTGCTTGAGCGCTGAAGTAATCAAGTTTGAATTTTTAGAGGCAAGTTCCCTTGCCGATGGCTTGCATGAAGGGGACAGTGTCACCGTGGATGGTGTTACGCTGACTTTCATAAATGTTGTATTTTCCGCAGGATCGGATGTTGGTGTTTTAGAGGGCGGGGGTTTACTGTTGTCGAGTTTGGTCAGTGATGCAACCGTCTCAGATACCATTAGTTTTGATATGACATTTGACCAAGATGTGACTCTTGTGGGATGTCTGTTTGGCGCGCTTGAAGATGTTCCAGTTGGCAGTTATTTTACTATCAGCGGGGGTGGGGCGATATCTAATACACATACCGTTCCAGCAGTTGTCGGTTTTTCAGATGATGATTATTTCAGTCTTTTTGATGGCGGTGCCATTACTGAATTTAACTCAGGAGTCGCGTATACCTTTAAGCACAACTTTGCAGACGATGACCCCGATGACCCAATACTGTTTTTGCAATCGCTCATGGTATCGAGGTGTCCTCTTGTCGGGTTTGAATTTTTAGAGGCAAGTACCCTTGCCGATGGCTTGCATGAAGGGGACAGTGTGACCGTGGATGGTGTTACGCTGACTTTCACAAATGTGGTATTTTCCGCAGGATCGGATGTTGGTGTTTTAGAGGGCGGGGGGTTACTGTTGTCGAGTTTGGTCAGTGATGCAACCGTCTCAGATACCATTAGTTTTGATATGACATTTGACCAAGATGTGACTCTTGTGGGATGTCTGTTTGGCGCGCTTGAAGATGTTCCAGTTGGCAGTTATTTTACTATCAGCGGGGGTGGGGCGATATCTAATACACATACCGTTCCAGCAGTTGTCGGTTTTTCAGATGATGATTATTTCAGTCTTTTTGATGGCGGTGCCATTACTGAATTTAACTCAGGAGTCGCGTATACCTTTAAGCACAACTTTACAGACGATGATCCCGATGATCCAATACTGTTTTTGCAATCGCTCATGGTATCGAGGTGTCCTCTTGCCTGGTATTCAGCTGCATCAAATTTAGCCGATGGTTGGCGTTACTTTAACTGGTTCAAGGGGTTCAAGCCTGAGACAGGTAATTGGATCTATCACGGTCGTCACGGTTGGTTGTATGCACTCGGAGAGGACACTAGCGGACTCTTTCTCTGGGATGTCGCTTTAGGGCGCTGGATGTTTACCAACGAAACGGTTTACCCATGGATGTACGCGTATGGTTCGAATGAGGGCTGGATTTTCTTCTTCGAAGGCGGCCGCCCAGGCTCACGCTACTTCAAGCGAGGCGATACTGGTCAGATCGTTTCAGAGCAGGAATTGGTTCGTGAGGTGCCAATTACTACTTGGGATAGTCAGCCCGCAGCGAATATCGGTGAAGTTGAGTTGAGTCCTGCTCTACAGCGTTCACTGGATGCAAGTGCTTCGCTTAGGACTGAAGAATATATTAATCCATCCTCGCAGACAAACCTTGAAGCAGTCGCTAGGCTCCGTGAGATACGCAATCAGCGGCTAGCTGCGTCCCAGCTTTAGCTTTTTCTATTTCCTCACCATCACCAGTTCAATTAGACTGGGCTTACGCTCTTGTCTTTCTCTGGGATGCAACTATTGTTAACGCTTATGATAGAGCTCGTTAAAAAAACTATGTTGGCTGGTGTGGGGTTGGCTGTCGTGACGAAAGATAAAGTACTTGAGTCACTTGATGAATATGTGGAGAAAGGCAAGCTGACTAAAGAGGAGGCGTCCGCAATGTCGGATAAAATTGTTGAGGAAGGCAAAAACGAAACCGAAAAAGCGAAAGTCGAAGCCTCTAAGCTCTTCAACGATATGTTGCACCGTGCCAATGTGGTGACAAAGGATCAATACGATGCACTCGCGGCACGTGTCACTGAATTGGAAGGCCGACTGCACAAAGAGTTTCCAAACAACGATTAGTTGCTGTTCGGGATGTGCAGGTGGAAATGACAGCTTCGCTGTAGTATGAAGGTATTAAGGTGGAAAAGTTTGAAGGTTAAAATGTTACTTTATGTCTGGATTCGCTGAACGCTTTGAAGATTTACGTATCTGGCAGCAGGCACGGATTGTTGCAAATGAGGTTTACGATGCATTGGCAGAATGTCGTGATTATGGATTTCGAGATCAGATTCAGCGGGCGGCGGTGTCATCAATGAATAATATTGCAGAAGGCTTTGAGCGACGAACCTCTAAGGATTTTGGTCATTTTTTGGATATTGCTAAAGCTTCGTCAGGTGAAGTGCGCAGTATGCTTTATCTCGCCGAGGATCGGAGGTATTTGAGCGCCGAATTTGCCACCACCATGCGAAGCAAAGCCCGTAACCTTTCAGCAGGAATCGCCGCATTTAGACGAACCTTGTAATAGGACATTTCCGTCTTACCTTAATACATTCCCACCTTCATACTACAGCGAAGCTGTACTTCCCACTGCGGCATAGCCGCAACCAAGAATGAAACCTTTTAACTATTTATCCAATGCGGTTCGTGCGCCTGAAATCGTTGCGATTTTAGTGCGTTGGGGCTTCGAGGATTTATTGCTGCAACTCGATACGCCTCAGTTTCTATTACGAAATTTGGTGCGCAAGAAGGTCACGCACCTTACAGCTTATGAGCGCGTGCGTAATGCGTGTGAGGAACTTGGGCCGATTTTTGTGAAATTTGGGCAGATTCTGAGCACGCGTCCTGATAAATTGCCAGAACCACTGGTCATGGAGTTGAAGAAACTTCGCAGCCAAGTTGAGACACAGCCGTTTGAAGTGATTAAACCTCAACTTTTACGGGAACTGAAGTGCGAGATTGAAGACGTCTTTGCAGAGTTTGATCCTGAGCCTGTTGCGGCTGGTTCTTTAGGGCAGGTATATAAGGCGAAGCTGATATCTACTGGTGAGTGGGTGAGTGTGAAGGTGCAGCGTGCAGATATTCATAAAACGATTTCGGCCGATCTGGAAATTATCGGTTGGTTTGCGAAGCAGTTGCACGCGCGTATTGAAGACCTTCGTCCTTATAATCTGCCAACACTGCTTCATGAAGCGGAGAAGCGTTTGCACGAGGAACTCAATTATAAAAACGAGGCCGACAATGCGGAAATTTTTCGTGCACTTAATGACAAACCGAAAGTCTTTGCGCCACGGGTGAATCGTGCGTTGACGACTGGTCGACTGTTAGTGACTGAATGGGTCGAGGGTTGTTCGCCGGACAAGATTACTTTTGTAGGTGAAGAGGCTGCTGAACTCGCACGTATGGGGGGCGATTCGGTTTTTCATCAAATCGTGGGCACCGGCTTTTTCCATTCAGATCCGCATTCGGGAAATATATTAGTGACTCCAGATCAGCGTATTTGCTTCTTGGATTGGGGGCAGGCTGGACAGATTACCTTAGAGATGCGGCATCATCTGGCGGATTTGTTTGCTGCGATTACCGCTCGCGACGCCTCGAAAGTGATTCGAGTGGCTGATAGAATGTCGATGAATAATCGCCGCTTTGACCGTCGCCCAATTGAGAAGGAGGTGACGCTACTATTAAATAAGTATCGAGAATTTGGCCCATCCGGAACAAAGATCGGCACTGTTGGTTTAGAGATGCTGTATATCTTTGGGAGTAACGGCGTGGAGCTTCCTCCAGATTACGTACTGCTGTCGAAAGCGATTTTGTGCGTTGAAGAAACCGCACGTATGATGGATCCGGAATTTGATATACAGTCAGTGGCTCGGCCATATCTGGAGCAGTTAAATAAGGAGCGTTGGAGCATGACCAGTATCGCCCAGCATACCTTCTATCCTATGCTGTCGATGCTGCGTCGTATGCAACAGATCCCGGAGAATCTGCAACGTATTCTACAGAGGGTTGAAGAGGAAGACCTGCAAATTAACTTTCACCACACAGGCACCGAGAATTTGGAGGAAACCTTTAATGCGTCGATGAATCGACTGACCGTAGGCATTATAATCGGTTCATTGCTAATTGGTTCGTCTTTGATTATCACCACTGGTGTTAAGCCACTCTTGTGGGGCTATCCCGCGATTGGTATTTTGGGTTTTTTGGTTTCTGGAATGCTGGGTATGTATATTGTTATCTCGACACTGCGTAAGCATCGTTAATGGCTGTCTATACGAAACAGATTGAGGTGAGCGCTCCTGGTAAATCGACACAAGAATTTACCGATGAGATCAATGCAGGTTTACACGCTTCGGGGCTGCGTGAGGGGAGCGTTACTGTGTTCTGCTGCCATACTAGCTGTAGCCTCGTGATTATGGAAAACGCCGATCCTTCTGCGCGGCGTGATCTCGAACGTTTTATTGATCGTTTGGTGCCGGAGGATGATCCGGATTTTACTCATACTTATGAAGGCCCAGATGATATGCCCAGCCATATTAAGATGGCACTCACGCGAACGGTTGAAGTGTTAATTTCCAAATTAAAGCTGTGCATTTCGCCCTAATTAGCCTCATAGCAATTTTCCGAAAAAACCAGTTTACTG
>JAYJMI010463283.1:0-15843 GCA_036873855.1 Sarsia tubulosa
TTTGTTCATTTATGACCCTCTAACTTCATGCAAAAAATCAGAAAAAACTAATGAAGGGATTCTGAGAAAAATGTGTTGCGGACGGACGAACGGACAAACGAACGAACGAACGGACAAACGGAGCTGAATTTATAGGACCCCATCGACAAAGCCGGGGGTCCAATAAAAATTGAAATTTTCATTTTATTGTACAGACAAAACTACTTGGAATTAAAGGATAAAATTTAAAATAGTTGAATAACTTTATATTCTCTTTGCAGTCAGCTAATAAAACAATTCTGAGGCAGTGCCTCTTCAAGGGATACTCGTGCAGCTCATGTAATCTTTATAACAGCTTTTAGAATGGGGTGAGTATGATGTGAGTTCATACCGGGTGTAGTGGCTTAATCTAGCGAATTAGAGGCTGCAATGCGAAACCCGAGAGAGTTCGAGGCCGCTCTGGTATCCTCAGAACCGCAGTTGATGTAGTTGTCTGTAGAGCTTGTTCACAAATTGGAGCCTTCAGAACCCTAGTAGGTAACATCGGCCTTGGTCCCTTCTGGAAGTATATTCTAAGACTATTCGCTGGTCAACCAAGTAAAATATCAAAACTTACTTACTTACTTACCTAATTGACCAACAATACCAGCTCCTAGAAGCACTCCTACCATTTGACTTGTTGATATCATGGATGGAATCCATTTTCTTGAACAAATCAAATGCCACTAAAAATATAACGAAATAGAAACAGTTGTTTAAGCATATTAATTTAATCTACATATTGTGATATGTAGGATTAGAACCCCTTGGTTTGGTTTGGTTTCCATTAGTTCCTCTAGAGCCCCTTTCATTAGTACCTCCAGTACCTTTTTCATTAGTACCTCCAGCAGCCCTTTCCATTAGTACCTCAAGCACCCCTTCCATTAGTACCTCCAGCACCCCTTCCATTAGTACCCCCAGCACCCCTCCCATTAGTACCCCGAGCACACCCCTTCCATTAGTACCTCTAGCAGCCCTGCCATTAGTACCTCAAGCACCCCTTCCATTAGTACCCCCAGCACACCCCTTCCATTAGTACCTCCAGCACCCCTTCCATTAGTACCTCAAGCACCCCTTCCATTAGTACCTCCAGCACCCCTTTCATTAGTACCTCCAGCACCCCTTTCATTAGTACCTCCAGCACCCCTCCCATTAGTATCTCCAGCACACCCCTTCCATTAGTACCCCCAGCACCCCTTCCATTAGTACCTCCAGCAGCTCTTTCCATTAGTACCTCAAGCACCCCTTCCATTAGTACCTCAAGTACTAACCTCTGCAAAATATAAATGACAGCGCTCCTTAGTAACAAAATACAAATGGATAACATGCAAATTATTACACAGGATTAAAATCTTAAAATATTAAAACTTTAAGAAGAGCAAACTCGACATACATCCTACCTCATTTATTATTGTATATTTTGTTGTATCAAATTCTACTGTAGCATTAGCAATACACCTTTGATAATATTTAACCACGTGCGACGAATTATCTAAAAAATAAGTAATGGCAAATGTAAACCTTTGCTTAGTCAAGTGTTGCTATAAAACTACCTTTAAGATTTCAGTAGTAGATCATGAGAATGACTTAATGAAAAATGATGAATTCTTCAATATTTTAACAAAACAAGATTATTCATAAAACATTCCAGCTCTGACATTTCTTCAATAAATATAAAAACAATCCTTTTATAGAAGTTAAAGTGTTTTTTACTCCTTTGCCGTAAGCAAGAGGAGGTTTAAATTTTCAATTTTTCTTCTTTTTCTTGTAATTATTATTTGGAAACAGATCATTTTCACGTGATCGTTTTTGTTTCAATCAAATTTGCTTATTTTGAATTATACTCGATCGCGGAAATATGAAAGAAATTTTACAAATTTGTAGTGTAGAGATTGGTTGTTTTGCTCATGTGACCTTTATGATTAATTTCGGGTGATACGTGGAAGATTAGTACTCGCAATATTTCTAGTGATATGCTCGATATGCTCCAGCATGATCAACTTTTTGTAAATAAGGACTAATAAATGCCTTCGCAGACAAAGTAGGAATGCTTTAAATCTTTCTATTTATGATTATCGTATCGTTTAGATATCATGCATAGTACGTAAGATTCAGTTTGACTTTGTTTGATTTGATTTGTCCGGATTAACATGTAGATTCTAATTTTACTTTTTTCAGGACGGCCAGTGAAATATAGCTAGAAATATGACTTTTTTTGCTTATTTCATTTAGTGACCTTCCCCAAGTGTATATACATCAACATCAAAAGTCAAACAAACGTTTATTAGATCATTCAACAAAAGATGGTGCTCTTTCTTTAGTTGTTATATTATTTAAGATTATTTATTGTGTAAGATATTGCTAGTTGCAATAAAAGAACATGGCAAAACATACAGAAAAGGATGAGTTATTTTTAAAGTTACGCATGAAACTTTTCAACTTTCTGTGTTAAATTTAATCAAACATGGTGTTGTTTTGTGCTGTGGCTGTGGTGGTTGAATACTGGTGGATAATAGACTACTACACTGTTACTACAAAACCACCACCAGTCATGATAAATCATAGCGACACTTGTAACCAAGTGCAGTGATTAAAAATAATGAATAATATAACAAACAAATGTTGCGATCACTGAAGTTACAGAAAGTGAAAGATATGAAAAATACCATGACCGACAGTAACGATTAGCTGTACTGTAGTAATTAATTGTAATGAAAGGTATTTAAAGCTGCCATTAGTCACAACAAATGCAAATTATCAAAAAATTTAATATTTGAAATTTATGAATAAAATATGAGAAATAATTGTTGTAATTTATTTACAAAAACTAAAAATTATGAATAATACTATGACCGACAGTCACGATTAGTCATAGCGATTAAAGTTATGAAAATACAACATTAAAAGCTCACAATTACAATGGCAATATGACAAATAATTGTTTAGATTAGTTACGGAAAGTCAAAATTTTGAAAAATACTATATGAATACAAGTCACAAGTCATATATAGTCATAAAAGATATTTTTAAAAATGTGAAAAATACAACATTACAAGAACAATTTATGAATAATATGAGAAATAGTTGTTGCTATTTAGTTACCAAAACTGAAAAATATGAAGAATGCTATGACCGATTAGTCATAGCGAATAAAGTTATTACAATTAGTAATAACAAATAAAATTTTAAAAGACATTGTTAACAAATATTGCCATTAGTTACGACAAATGGAAATTATGAAAATACAGCATTATAAGCATTATTTATGAATAATATGAGAAAAACAGTTGTTGCGATTTAGTTACAGAAACTGGAAAATATGAAGAATACTATGGCAGATTAATCATAACAAATAAAATTATTAAAAGGACAGATGAAAATTACAACTGCCTTAGCTTTTATATGTTATATGTTTTTTCTTCTTTATTGAATAGAGAATAATGAAAATAATTATATTACTGTATCATCTTAATTTTTTTTTTGTGTCACCTGCATTGGTAAATAAATAATTATTGGATCAGTGAATATTCAGGCTGGATATTTTTTAAATAAAAAATCCCTTTTTAAATTATCACTCCAAAAAAAATTCTTAAAATTACTTTCGTATAATTTGAAAAAAAGTTGCACTCTCTCCTCCGCATAGATCAGCATATCAAGTCAAAAATATTAGCTAAGTTTTCCCTGCCCAAGAGCAGTTGTTTAGAAAGATTTTTAACCGTTGATGAATGTCAGAAAAATCATCTCACTTTTGTTTATCATACTGTGTCTTTGAGAATCTTTGAGATAAATACTTTTGATATCGTAAAATGCAAAGGAGTTAAAGCACTTGTGCTTCTTGTTCTTATATTTAATCGTTTTTTCGAATATACAAATTTATTGTATAAAACAAATTTGATTAATAAGAAAATCATCTATGAGAATCAAAGCAGTCATCACGTCAAGCATCAGAACAATAGAAATGTATCCTCTTTTAGAACATTTTTGGTTAGACAGAATGATGTTGTATAAACCAATGGGTTTATGCTTCTAATTTGCTTGTGTTCTTCTTTTAGAAAAACAGCCAATATTTTAATAGCATTTTTATTAAATCTTGTTAAATCTTTGGAACCATCAAAAGGTCGTCATAAATAATTATAAGTGCTCTATTATAAAAGTCCACAAATCAAAAGATCAAAAGATTTATAAGTAATCTCTAGTACAGCTAGAGGATTTTATGGAATTTTTATAGCAATAATTTATTTAATAGCAATAGAAGTAATTGACTCTCTGTAAAAAGATTCCAAGAAATAGTTTTCATTACATACATCTTACTTAAAGGGATTCTTTTTTTTTTTACATTCTTGGGTGTTAACGACCTCACATTGGGTGTTAACGACCTCACATTTTCATGAAAATTTATTCTGCATCTGAAGATGAAACACAGTTTAAGGCCCGAGTAACTCATAATAATACAAAGCCCCATTACAATAATATCGAGCACTTTAAAACAACTGTTCAACATATTATACTGTGTAGTATTGTAGCAATTCTTACCAGTAGTATTGGTAACCGTGACAACACTCCACCAGTCAGTGTCAGCACCAGCAAAACTCATCATAATCATACTCCATGCTGCTGTAATCATTGGTAATTTACATCCCAAAACAATAATGAACTGTGACAATCCAAACTCTCCGATAGATGATACAATCACATCTTGATAGCTTGTGTTCTTTGAAACATTTTTCGGTAGAAGCGGAGATGTTGGATCATCTGTTTCGTCATATTTTTTAACCATAATAATATTTTGAAACTTATTTGATGTTTTTATGCTAGGAGGGAAGCATTACCTTTAAAACAATAAATTATTGACAATTTTAATAGTTAATTAGTATAAAGGACTGTTGCAATTATAAAAAAAGAATTTTCCAAAACATTTTATCAACTTGAAATATTTTTTCCAAATATTTTTATTAACTTTGGATAATTTCCAAAACTTTTCTAATAACAGTTTATTAATAAAACATAGAATCAAAACCATGAATTTACAAAAGGAAATATAATGAATTTTAAATCTTTTATACTGTTAATTTCTTTCTTAACAAATCGCATTTTGAAGTTATAGCTTGCTACTATATTTATTTTATTTTAAATGTTTTAACTTTTAACATAATTACTACAGAAATAATGTCTAATTTAAACTTTTTGTTATAATATCCTATTGCTTTTTTAAAGAAGAAAATGGAATAAAAACTTAAAGGAATCCTACACTGTTTTGACAAGTTATTCTCAAATGAATAATAAATACATACAAACCCCTCATTGAATTTTAACAGATTTGTGTTTTATAGAAAGATGTTGGATTGAGTAAATAAATTCTAATTGTAAGTTTTATGCAAAATTTAAAAACAATTAAACGATAACAACAAAGGGTATTAAATAAAACATTGCATTACCTGTAGTCTATATTGTTGTAATAATAATTATGTATTAAATTATTTAATTAATTCTTCTGGTTACCCTTTTCATCTGTAAACTTTTAAACTGTATGCTCGAAACAATATATTTAATTAATTGTATATCTATTAATTTTATTGAATTTATATTTAGGAAATAGTTTTGATTACAGTAATAATTTAATTATTTCACTATAAATATCTAAGTTGCAAATAGATCAAAATATGTTATGTTAAAAAAAATTGATATTGTACTATTACTTTCTGTTTTTTTATCTTTTTGTAACTCCAAGTTGATAAGTTTAGGCAATTCATAAAAATAAAAGTGCTCTTTACTGCAACATCTTTGCTTTAGTATTTACTTATCAAAACATTTGTTGATCAATAATTTTTCGCAGACAAATTATTCAAACCAATTAGACATAAACATTTTTTCAGGCAGAAACGCAAAAAAGAAGGGTGAAAAGTTGATTACGCAAAAAAGTTTTGAAAATCTTTTTTTTGCAAAGTTACAGCAAAAGAAATCCTGTCATAAATATAAGAACAAAGAAAACCGAAAAAAACAAGGAAACAGTTACTAATGGACCTCGCAAGAATTTCCAGAACTATGATACCTATGTCAATTTAAAGCTTATACTGTTATTATCTCATTGCACATTGTACCAAAAATTAAAAAAAAATCTGATGAACAGATCTAGAGATATATTGAAAAAAATATAAATTTTGCGCCTAATTTGACCCTGTCTATGGAAACAAGAAATATTCTAAAAAATCAGGCTCATTCACTTTTCACCATTCATAACCCTTTTTAGAAAAAAACGATGAACTGTTGCTGAGATAGCTGGGTTATGTAATCAACTTTGACCTTTTGACCATAGTTACATGCAAAAAAGAACTTGCAGAACTATGACACTTATGTCAATTTATACCTTAAAAATCTGATGAGCAGATCTTAAGATATTGTGAAAAAATAACAATTACTGTTCAAAATTTGACCTTTTGCCCCTGTTTCCATGGAAACAAGAGATTTTCTAAAAAACCAGGGTGGCTATTAATGATGAATGGTTCCAGAGAGATAGCTAGATTATGCAATAAATTTGACCTTTTAACTCCAGTTACATGCAAACAAGAATTTTCGGAATAATGACACTGCTAGTTTAAAGTCTTGCTTTAGTTATAACTTTTTGTAAAAAATGAAAAGAAACTAATGAAGGGATCTTGAGATATTATGAAAAGAATTGATTTTTTGATCAATTTTAACCTTTTGACCCTAATTTTTGGAAAATGAGAATTTTCGAAAAATATCAGGCATCGTCACTTTTTTTCATTTATGAACCTATAACTTCCTATAACCTATAACAAAAAAATCAAAAAAAACTAATGAAGCAAGGTTGATGAAGGATTCTGAGAAAAACGTGTTATAGACGGACATAAGAACAGACAAATGGAGCTGAATTTATAGGACTCGCTTCGGCAAAGCTGGAGGTCCAAAAAAAAATGACACTGTTATAAATGTTTAATTAATAATAAATTATAAATGCTTTTTGCCTTATAATACAGTGAATGATTAGCATTGGATATCGCAACTAAAATATCACCAGCTCTTTCATTGAAAAACAATCCAGAGGGCATATGTGAAGTAAAATTTATATGACATGTCTGTATTATATATTTATTGATGCAAAAGTGAATAGTCTATTTCATAAAAATACAATGAAAGTAAGTATATTAAAATGCATTAACTATATATTAAAAATTGCTAAAATCTATAAAAAATATATAATCTTTTGATTGACATCAAAAACAAAAGTCTAATATATGCGAGAAGTCTTTAACACCACATTTGAAAAACCAGGAATTTGGAATTTGATTTTTTATCTAAGGCCCTTCAAAATAAAATATGATCTGTTTTGGTAACATCAGCAAATTTGCAGACCATTTCATTTTGTACATGCTAAAACGAGGAGGCCTTATTTTGTACTTTTGAAATCTACTAAAAAGTAAAATAACAATATTGATTTAAATTGATTTTTCAATTCACAGAACAGAACATTATTTCAGCAATAAGTTGTAACCTAAACCAAAAAAAACTTTTCATTTTTAACAACGTCATCAACCTTTTTTATATTATAGGTTCAATAGATACTTCCCATACCCTAAAAACTACACTAAGCAACTATTTCCCAGGTTGTGAGTAAAAACTTCACGAAGCAACTATTTCCCAGGTTGTGAGTAAAAACTACACTAAGCAAGTATTTCCCCTTTCTAGGTTGTGAGATATTGTTTAATTCGTCATAGTGTAAGTGTTGTGGGCTTGTGATGATGTCTAAATAAAGATTTAAGAAAAACCTGGGTATAAATAAATTCTAAATTCTGCATAAAAAACATTCTAAAAGAGAATAAAAAACATTCTAATGGAGCATCTATTTATGTACATTGTGAATATATTAAATAATTGAGTATTTGAACTAATTCCAAAATAGTATATCTTATAACCCAGTAAACAATGGAATTACTTTCTGCTACTTTCATTTTGTTCGATATGATCTTCTAGAGGTGCATCATAAGTATCATTAAGCAACAAACACATTGCAGCACAAACTATGCCCAACCCTCCATTCACAGTGAACGGTAAGTGTACCGATATTGAACTGAGTGAACTCTGCTGGGTTCCAGCTACACTTCCAACTCTACCAAACACTGATGCAAGACCATAGGCTAAACTTCTATTAAAATAAACAAATAATCAATTACCAGTAAAACAGTATTAAAGTAGATAAGTAATAAGTAATAAAAGACAAAAGTAATAAGGCTCTGCGGCAAATAACGAACGGCAAGGCAATTTGAGTAATTACAAGGTATGGATTACCAGTCGATTATCAATTTTTTTAAATTTTTTGTCAATGCAAGAATTACCGAATTTGATCTTTTGACCCTGTTTCCATAGGAACAAGAAATTTTCTTAAAATCAGGCTCCTTCACTTTTCATCAGTCATGACCATTGAACTTTGTGCAAAAAAACAGAGAAAACTGATGAAAATTTCCTGAGATAAATGCGTTATAGGACTCATGTCAACAAAGCCGGCAGTCCAACAAATCTAAGATTAAATACTTTTCTCAAAAATAAATCTCTTCATACAAGCTTATAGCAGTTTCATGATAGAATAACTTAAAATCATTTAAGCTTATGATTTGGACTCACAGCATATCTATATTTCAAACAGACATACTTTTTAAGAAATATTGGGTACCTTACTACTGTTGGGAATGACTCTACAGTAAACAATATGAGCGATGCCCATGCGGCTGACAACACAAATCTTGATATAATAGCAAATACATTCATGTAGATTTCAAAATCTGATAAAGAAGCTGTAAAATATGCAATGGTGACTGCTAAGGATGTCAAGCCGGTAAAAGCCATAAGTAGCAAGGTGGTATACTTCCGTCCAAAGCTGAAAATAACAAAAAAAAACAGTAGAAAATTTATAATTAAAAATAAACTGTCGCAGAATTTGCTTAGTAGAATGAGTATATAGATTAGTAAACTCCGTGTGTTGACAGCATATAGCTTGTTTGCACAGCTTTTTAACATTTTACCCATGTTCAGACCCTCCTTAGTATTAGTAAAAAAGGCTATGCTATGATAATAAAACTTTTTATACATAACTATTACCTAAAGGTAGAACTTTTTTGTGCAAATTTTTTTTACTGACGTTATTAATTTTTTTAGTTACGCCAGCAAAAACTTCAATTTTTCGTTAAATTTCGGAAAAAACTTTCCATTATATAAATGTGAATTTTTCGAGTTGTATAAGTGTTATTTAAACTATTTTTGCAGTTTTAGAAAGGTAATACCTTGCAGATTAACATATTTTCCAGGTTCTTTATACAAAATATTTCTGCTCAAAATTTGTAAAAAACAGAAAATAAACAAAACAAGTGGAGGTCAGAGAGTTAATAAACTAAATTCAGTTAATACATTTTTTCTCATCCGATATTTATTTCAAACCATCTTATAGTTTTAATCAATATTTATTTACCATTTCGAAATGAGCCAAACCAACACTAAACAAAACATTTCACCCAGACCAAACAAAACCATGTTGAGCGAAATATCACCAGCTAGTTTACTTACACCTAATGTCAAACCATAATATCCAAATGCCATGTAAAACCTAGTGAATAAAAAACAAGTAATAAACAAGATAGACGAAGCCAAGATCCAAAAATTGCGAGCGTTGTTTTAATATAAAACTATACAATATGAAAGAATAAATTTTAGCAGGATCTTGAGAAATTTTAAATTTCAAATCTAAAGGATTGAGAAAATTTGAAAAACATTCGTTTTTGACCAAACTTGACCATGCCTTGACTACTGGACCAAAAATATAGATCTCCACTTATCTGTATTAGCCAATATTCAACAAAAAAACCACCTGAATTACTATTATGGGTTAATGAAGTAAATATATGTTTTTTAACAAGTTTTTTACAACTACCTGTATTATAATCCAACTTACCACATAAAAGCAAAGAGGGGAATCTTCTTTCTAGTTGTTTTCTCCCTTAATAAAGTTAAGTAAGTGTAACGTTTTATTATCTTTTCCTCTTCCATATTTTCTCGCATGATTTCATCCAATGAACTAAGATCAGGTTCAGGCATACCATTACGTTTTGCAAGTTGTCTCAAAACTTCTTTACCTTCTTTAAATTTTCCGTTGCCAAAAAGCCATCGCACACTTTCAGGAAGAAAACTGAAAAAATAAGGAAGATTGACTGCTAGACAGTATATTTTAGAAACATTCAAAAACTGATGGCTATTATCTTTCAATGTTACTAGAATTGATTTCTAACAAACAACATTTCTAACAAACTTTTCTTCACTTACGCTATAAGTATTATGATTGGTACACCTACAGCACCAGTTGCTAAACATAAATGTCGCCAATTTGGTAATACTTTAAACATGAAGCCAAATAGCATTACTCCAATACCCCAAAAGGGAACAAGGCTAACTAAAGTCCGCCATTTTGTACCAACAAATTCCAAAAGAAATAGATGAATGATAACCAAAAACCCTAGTAAAAATAGTTAAAACTATCTTTAAATAAACTATTATATAAAATTAATTTCCAAAAATAAATATAGCATCTTTGTTTACCAAGCTAAGAACCAAAAAAAGAACATGTTAAGTATTTAGATTATTTGCACAAAGTGTTGAAAAAAAGAGTTCTCAGACAGATTGATTTCTTGTGAGAACGACTGCAATTTTTTTTTCTAGCTCATAAACATTGCTTTTCCACCTCTTATCTGACTTAAAAAATAACTTAGTGGCTATTAAGTAACAAATTTTTGTGTGTGTTGTTTATCACCCCTCAACCCTGCTGATATTTTTAAATATAAAATAATACAATAACACCAAAAAAACTTCGGTTTAAAAGAGAAGCAATCATCATTATACCTCCCAAAGAAAAGCCAACAAAGAATACACAAGTTATCAACATTTGCCAATTGACAGCAAAAGCTTGCACAAAAGTCAAAACAATATCCATTGTGTAAACAAACAATACTGACTTCTTTCGCCCAATGGAATCTCCTGAAAAAAAGAAAGTCAAGTTTTATTTATTCTATGTGCACTATCTTTGATATAATTTTTTCTACACTTTTGTAGTCTTATGAAACAGAGCTAGGGTAAAAGTGCACCAAGTATCTTGAACAGAAAAAGTAAGTTTTTAAAATACAATAAATTCAGATGTTTTAAATTAAGTTTATATATTTTTCATTATCAATTTTTTCAAACATTACTTTTAAAAAACTAAAAACACATGCTTTTAACAATTTATGTTGGTTTTTTAAAAAGCTGTTTTCCATTATTGAAGTCATTCTACACAACATCCACTGAAACAATTTATTTCCAAAGAGCTCATTTCATTTTCTAATACAAGTTCATACCTAATTGGCCAACAACAGCAGCACCTAGCAGTACCCCTACCATTTGACTAGTTGATATCAACGATGGAATCCATTTTCTTGAACAAATCAAATGCCACTAAAAATATAATAAAAATGCAATTGTAGCAATATATCAGTAACTACTACTATTATCTATACTTTATGACAAAATGAGACTTTCTGTGAAGACCTTGTAACGTAAGTATCAAAATTAGTTTTCAATTGCTCATTGATAAAATGACAACTGAAGACATCAGTATTGGTCACAATGCAAGTACCCCCAGGTAATTCATTGCTTTGTGAATTTAAAATTTGTAGCAATTCAGTGCTGAAACATAAGGTTTAAGCAGTCGTCCATCAAAACTGTTCATTATATTGCTAAGAAAATACAGATTTCCAGTTATCCTTATGACTGAATCTTGAGATATGGAGCTAAATGTCTAATTAGGCCCCAAAATGGCCCAAATTATGCCAAACAAGTTATTTCACAAAAATCTGGCTCTGTCACTTTATAGCAATTATGGATGTCTAACATCATGCAAAAAATCAGAAACATAGGATGAACTGCCAGTGGATCCCCGGTAAGTTTAAGTTTTAGTTAAGTTTAGCCAGAACTTTTATTCAAATATATCCTATAATCGTCCTTATCATGCAGAGCATGAGCTGCTGTAAAAACATTAAAAAATACATTAAAAGACCTTCCATTAAATAAAAAGAAAAATTAAAACCTTTACATCAACATTAATTCGGCTTATTGGCCTCGTCATGCAGCAAATGAGCAGAATTTTGTAGAAAATGCAAACGTTAGTTATCTAACTTTGTACAAAAAACTAAAAAAATCTGATAAATGGAAATTGAAATATGTTGACAAAAAATATCAATTTTGGCCCAAATTTGACATTATGACCTTGTTTTCATGGAAACAAGAATTTTTCTAAAAATTCTGACTCCGTTAATTTTATATATTCATGTCCCTTCAACATCAAAAAATCAGAGGAAACTGATGAGCGGTTCCTGAGATAGCTGGGTTACATAACAAATTTTGACTTTTTGACAGTTTTTAGTATTTATGGATGCCCACGTTCATCATGCAAAAACTCAGAACAAACTGATCAGCTAATTCTGAGAAAACATAATAACGAAGGGATGTACGAACACGTATGAACGAACAGGGCTTAATTTATAGGACTGTTCTGGCAAAGCTGGGAGTCAAAAAAACTGGCTAATCTGATGTAAAATTTCCATTCAGTCCAAGCCATTCATTTTCTTATAACTGAGCTGAATTCATAGGCCTCCTTTGGAAAAGCTAAGGTTCCTAAGAGGTTGTTCGATTTTGTTTGTTTAGAGTAAGCCTAGTTCTTATATACTGAACCCAATTAAAGGCAAAATTTTAGTAAAAATCGTTAGGGAGTAAGATAAAACATGTTACTTGTTAAATATCTATCCTACCTCACTTATTATTGTGTATTTAGTTGTATCAAATTCTACTGTAGCATTAGCAATACACCTTTGATAATATTTAACCATGTGCGACGAATTATCTAAAGTAGGACGAGAAACTTTTTAAAGCAACTTATTTCAACTTTAATTATTTAAAAAACAAGTGATATACACTGGATCACTGGTAACTAAAACCAGAATTTTTTATCATATTGACTTTCAACTTATTATTATGCAGAAAAGTAGTTTAACACCAGCTTTAATTATATTAAAATATCATGCAGAAAACATGCAGCAAAAAAACAGAAATATGAAGAAAACTTGGGACCAATCATTTTTCTTAACTACTCTCTTTCATTATTATTTCTATCATTTTATCATTTCTCTATACAAGAATTTTTGGAATGATGAAACATTGCCTCTAGCTTTGTGCAAAATAATAAACACCAGTTAATGAAGGAATCTTGTAATATTTGAAAATGTTGATTTTTCGTTCAATTTTGATAAGAAGTGTCACTTTGAATAAATTATTACCTTCGAAATATTAATGAACAGTTTGAGGATACTGTGATACAGTGTAAAATTATATTATTGGCCGAAACTTGCCTTGCTTGCCCAAAACAAGAATTATCTCTCATAATCTAATAAATGTCCATTTTTCACTGAATTTGTCTTGCTTGTCCAAAAAACAAGGGATAAATTGCCAGTGGACCCCCAGATAGTAAAAGCAGAACTTTTAATCAAATTAATGTATAATATAAGTTTATCATGCAAAATATTCGCATAATTGTGAAGAAACTCCAGGATAAAAAAATATGCTTTCACAAACTGCCCCATCACACTGTAAAATTAGGTATCATTTTGAACTCATCATGCAGCAAATGAGCACAAATAAAGAAACAAACAAAATCAAATACTACACTTTATCAACATTTATTTTAACTTTATCAAACACTTTGATACACTTTATAATCATTGTACCAAACTACAAATGAATTGGTACTCTGTAGCATCAGATATCATGCAAAACATAAATTTTGCACTCAAATTTGACTTAACCCAAAAAAATAACTGATACTTATGTCAGTTTGTAACTTTCCTTTGTCTCTAACTCTGTGCAAAAAATTAGAAAAATTTAATGAAGGGACCTGGAGATATTTTGAAAAAAGTTGATCTTTGGGCTAATTTTGAATTTTTCCAAATTTCCAAAAAAAATCCAGCTCCACCATTTTTCCATCTATGACCCATTAACCTCATGCAAAAAATCAGAAAAAATAGATGAACAGTTCCAGAAATTTTGACCTTTTGACCCTAGTTATGCGCAAACAAGAATTTTCGGATTGAAGCCAGATTGAAGCCTTCATTTGCCTTTAACTTTGTGCAAAATATCAAAAAAAAAATATATATTTTGAGATATTTTGAAAAAAGTCCATTTTTTGGTCAAAATTGACCCTTTGACCCCATTTCCAGGACAAGAATTTTCAAAAAAAATTGGGCTTCGTCACTTTTGTTCATTTATGACCCTGTGACATCAAGCAAAAAAACAAAAAAAACTAATTAAGGGAATCTGAGAAAAACGTGTTTCGGACGAACGAACGGACAAACTAACGAACAAGAGTTGAATTTATAGGATCCCTTCGGCTAAGCTAATAAACAGATCCTGAGATACAGGGCAAAACGACCATTTTTGGCCCGAATTTGCTTCGCTTGCCTAAAACAAGAATTTTGGAAAACATAGGAATAATCTCATTTAAACCTCTTATTACTGCATGCTCTTATAACATGTACTTGCTGAGCTCTGGATGATTTCTAAAATTTTGCTAAAAACCTCGGTTGATTTATCCCAAATCAACCCCAAAAACATGGTGATTACTAGTACAAATTTGCCTTGCTTGGAAAATATCGGAATAATGTCATTTTATACCTCTAATTATGCTCTAATAAGATGTACAAAACTAGAAAATCTAGTGAACGTATCTTGAGGTACAGGGAAAAATAATCATTTTGGGCACTAATTTGTCTTGCTTGTTCAAAACAAGAATTTTCAGAAATAGAGGAACATCACCATTTTTTAACTCTTATGTGTAGCTTTATGCAAGAAACTAAAAAATGCTATGAGCAGATCTTGATATACAGGGCAAAACGTCTATTTTGAGCCCAATTTCAACCCATTTACCGCAAATTTGGGTAAATGGAAATTTTCATGAAAAATCTGGCTGTGTCAGTTTTTAACCATTATGGATGGCTAACATCATTCAAAAATTAACAACTTTTTCTTAATTTACCTTATGACACATTTTGCACAAAAAAAATATTTCAAAGTGTACAGTAGAAACTGTACAGTTTTCTATAGACAGCCATAAAAATATTATTTTCTGTTTTTCTTTCATCAAGTTTTTAAGCATTAATAATGATTTCTTTCGCATTATAAAAATATTTTTTATCCAAAACAAATTCCTGTATTTTTCCTTTTTTTATCTGGGAATTTCCAAAAGTTAACTACTCATTTCAAAACTCTATTTGTTACCATTTAATAAGAAACAAGCAACACTCCATCTTCATTTAATTTAATACAATATCTCTACACATGAGTTAATCTTTTAAGATAATTTCACAAATTTTAAAAAATGTGCTTAATATCTTTCAAGTAGTAGAAAAAGATGATGAAATATTGTCAACAATGTAATCGAAAGATTAGCTTGCTCTGTCTTCGAAAATGTAGTGAAAAAAAAGGAGATAGATAAGATAAGAAAAACATGATTCAAAAAAGATGATGGAAAAATATATAATTTACTGTAGTGAACAATATATCATATAATAAGTTCATACAGACAGACAAGGCTGGATTTATAGGATTCCTTGGGCTAAGCTGGGGAACCAAAAACACTGTTTTTCCATAAAATCCAACTCTGTTTTAGAACAAGGAATCAATTACTAATGGACCCCCGAAAAAACAAAGTTTAAAAGTTAGAAAAACAATTATAAAGTTTGACAT
>JAYJMI010465505.1:0-15837 GCA_036873855.1 Sarsia tubulosa
CTGAAAAAAACAGCAATTCTATATGAACAGCCAAATTTTATCATAAAACAAGTGAAAACGAAGTCCTGTGATGGACTATTTCATAAAAAAACTGTTTTTCATCATCGTTCTTTAAAAACGCGAAAAAATTTTTTGATGTGGAGAAACTGTGTGTTTTATAACCTCAAGAATACAAGCATATCTGTAAACCATACGAAATTTTATACGCAATTTTATTTTTTTATCTATTTCATATTAAATACTTAAGGTCCGTATACACGGTACGATTTGCTTAAGATTTTTTCTTTTCAAAGGTGAGAATTTGAATCTTAAGCTACTCCTAAGCTAATCTTATGTAACATTTAGTCTTAAAAGTACGTTAAGATTAAGCTAAGATTTGCTAAAGATTTCCATGATTTAGCTTAAGATTCGAATAAAAATCTTGTAAAAAATCAAATCAATACACCGTTTTACAGTCTCAGTTCCGTTCCTTAAATTACACATTGTTCCTAAGAAACAATACCCAAAGCGTCATATATGTTTGTAAATTTTATTACCTTTTAATGATTTCTAGGAATGCTCGAAAAAAATAATTAAAAGTGCTCGACGAAAACAATTAGTAACTATTAACAACTTTTGTTCTTGATGTATTTTTAGGAACGGAACTGAGACTATGAAACGGCGTTTTTGATTTTTAAAAAGATTTTTTCAAATCCTCAGATCAACTTCAAAGCTTCCGACCGCACGTGACATAGACTGGAGTCTGAGTTTATTTTCCCGTAAAAAAATTTCCCGTACGGCTTTCTTAAATCAAAAACTCAGACTGGCGCTTCTCGCCAATCCGTATATTCTATTCGTTAGAATTTTACTATCAACAATCAGTTATTCCTGCTTGTGAATTTGAATGAAAATCGTATTTGAGGCAGAAATTCCGGGGGTTGTGCTTTTGAAGAAAAACTTTAAATATTTTGTTTGAAAGAGTTCAAAAGAGTTAAAGATACTTTTCTGTTGTATTATCAAATTATATTCCTATCATGTGTAAATGAAATTCACTTGCATCCCTTTTATTATATTTTTATACGAAAAAGTTAAAAGTTTTATGCTTTTTTCTGTCTGAAAAGATCTTGGATATCTTCGCATTGAAGTTTTAATATTTGTTAGCAGCTACCTAGCTAACTTTCTAGTATTTCGAAAGTAGTTTGTATTTTTAACTAGCTCTCTGTACCATATTTCTACTAAAGATAACACTTAATAACAAAAATTTCTTTCTTCCTACCGAACTGCTGTTATTTTTGTACGTAAAGGGGAAATCAAAATAACATCTTTCTTCTGATTTCTACAGTACCAATATATAATTGCAGTTGTATATGAGTATAATATATCTATCTATCTACTTTAAACATAACATATCCCTTTCTATTTGAAACTAGAGATATAAAAGTTTTGTTGACTTATATGGTTAAACACAGACCTAACAAAATGTTTGATAAAATTATAAGAAATTTGATATAGAAACCAAAAAAATAGAAAGACTTTTTCAAAATGTATAAAACCTTTAGATATACAAATGATATGTTGCAGAAAGTTTTATATATTTTTTATTAATAGTGAGTCCAATTTCAAAGCCATATGCATTTTCAAGAAATGGATTTTTCATACATCATGATGATATGTTTTGTTATCGTTTCTGGACTCATTTGCATATATCTTCTATAATATACGAGATCTCTCAAGCGCATTTCTTGCAATATATTACTATATGCACCCTTTTCATCTCTTTTTTAACCAATCTCTAATTTTTTTTGGCTTACTAGAATTTGTACATAAAACAATGCTAGATAGGGCAATACTTGCATATAATTGTATTTCCTCTTGTATGTATATTTCCTCTTGTATTTCCTCTTACCTTTTCCATTGAGTATCAAAATAATTTAATCAAAATACAAATATATCCGATAAGATTTGCTTAAGATTAGGTGAAGATTCAAATTCTCACCTGTTGGAAGAAAAAAATCTTAAGCGAATCGTCCATAATATCACATTTGTTCAACCAGTGAGATATATTTTAACCCTATTTATGTTAAGAGGCGAGTTATTAGGTATTAGGTATTAGGTATTAGGTATATAATATTTCAAGTTCTGAAATTAGAAGTCATTGTTTGAAACCACATACCAATTTGTACATACAATCAGTTAAAGTTTTTGAAAATTGAAATAATCATAGATTTTGAACAAAATATAATTAAGATTTGAAACTTCATGCACTTGTTTATAAAAATGACTACTTTCAATTAAAATGTTTTAATGGCGTCATCACTCTGTGACGCCACGTGATGACGTCATAATTGTTTTTGAAATTTAACCGACTTTTCGACCAAATTTTGACCAGATACACTATTTTCCGTAAAAACCCCGTCAATTATGTTAATCTGCAGTGTATTAACATTTTAAAAACTGCAAACAGAATTTAAATAGCATTTATATAACTCTATAGTTTTACTTAATAAATATCATAAAAATCATAAATGAAAGGAATTCTAGTTTTCAGTTTCTTTGTAACAAAGCGTGTTGCGATTGCTGCTTAGACGCTCAAATGTCGTTAGTATATATATTATAATTTATCACCTTAATGACTAGATAGTAATCATTAAATCAAAATAATGTATTAAAGAAAATAACTTTGATGTAAAAATGAAATAAATCCAAGGCTGTAGGCTGTAGTTGTAATTCGGTACTCTGTAAATCATATATTTAGGCCATGCATAATGAAATATTGCAAAGGCTAGATGAAGAATTGAACAGTTTGTGAGAAAATCGATGTTTAAGATTTAGAAACAAAGAGGGATTTCTCTTTGTCTGGTTGATATATTGAAATGATAATTCAGATCAAGGTATTAGGCAAATTATACGCTTTACAGTTCGTCAACTATTATCATGATATTAACCTTTAAAGTTGTTGTAAGACAACTTTGTTGTAACCAATAATTTTTCATTAATCCTATTATGTATGGGCAATTTTATGGACGTTAAATAGATGGGGGTAGTAGCTACCCCCCCATACTAACCCAAGAACAAAAATAGGTAGCAGCATTCCCCATCACCACCACCCCCCCCCCCACACACACACACTCACACCCGCTCCTCCCCCCGTCCAAAATATGGTTAAAATGGAAATGTGCTATGTTTTAAGCAATAAACATAAAATACAGATGTAATTAAGTTATATTATAGAATCTATGAAATATGGCATTCCCTTTATAATCTTTTCATGTTTATATTTAAACTTCGCCATTTTGTTGCTACATTTCAAGTATTCAGAGATATTGTTCCATGATATCATAGCAGATCTGAGTCTCAATATTGATTCCAAATTCAGAAGAATTAACTTGAATTAAGACTAGGGACTTTTATTCTTCTTGCACTCTTCGTTTTCAATAAAGAAGGATATCAATAAAACAAGTTTATAATTGTTTATTGCTAATGTATGATGTCGATGTATGGAAATTTCATTCCCATTTGCTAAAAGTTCAACTTTAAAATTTTCAGTTGAAGATTCTCAATCTTGAATTATTGTTTTCCTTCAAAACATCCAAATTAAAAAAGAATAGTTAAGTTGTCCGGTGAGGAAAGCGAAGCATAGCTTTTTAAATTTTATTTTGACATGTAAAGAGACAAATTAGTTTTAGTCTTTGTTTCAGGATACATTTTGATATCTGTGATATTGTGTATTAAATTTTCTTTACTATTTATTTTTTCGCTTTAATGTTTCGCAGAATATAAATAAAACTTTAACTTACGACTTCCCGTCACTTTTCCAGTTAAATCCGAAATCTTTTTTGCAGTTGGATTCAGCATTTTTCCGGCTATAACATCTTGTGCAAAGTCTATAGGATCAAATTCATGATCGCTAAAAGACATTAGAATTCCTTGTTTCACAATATTACCAACTCCTTCAGCAATACCATGCTTTTTTTCAACGTGTGGTGAAATTGCTCCAACAACACCAGCACCAACAAAACCGGCCCAATACTTCAAAGGAGGATCTATAAATCATAAAATTAATGTAATTTTTTTTTTATTATTTATATCGGAGCAGCAACAAATGTCCTAGAACGTGCCTATTAGTTTTTAATTGGTAATTTCTTAATTAATACCAAGAAAATTTTATATAAGGAATTACAATGTCTATTGTAAACCTTAATTACTCTATACATTTTTAGAGACTGCAAAACAGAGCGCGTTAAAAAAAATTATAACAGTCGTGGTTACGAGGACACATTTAATGATACTTCAAATGGTTAAAATCTTGCATTACTTGATTGTTTCTCATATTAATATAAACAATTTTTGTAACTTATTCAACTAAGAATATTCCAGATAAAGTTTTGGTCAGAAATATTTCTTAGATAACGAGCAAATCCACTATAAACCTTTTAATTTCAAGTGCGGTTTTCAGCCACACCAATTATTTCCTTGTAATCTCTTCGCAGTAGTGTGTTTTCAGTAGTCTAATAAACAAGTTTTGTCAATCACAGGTGAAGAGACAAAGGATATCCTAAGCCACAGATTGTAAAAGAATCCTTACTTGTGTAGAACTTGAATACCATTTATACTAATTCGTAGAATTGCATTGCAAAAAATCAGATTCTCTACAAATTCTAATGGCACCTAAAGTGCAATTATTCGTTAATTCCTTTATGTGTACTAACTACGTAGATAATCAGAAGAGAGATTTCAACACGCTATGTACAAAAGAAGTAATTTATTATATTTCCTTACCATATAATATTTTCTTGTCAATGGTACTTATGCAAGTAATCTATAAATTTAGGGAGAGTTTTTTTACCCCCTATTTTTATTGAGTTAACCAAAATATCACTAAATATAAGTATCTGGCAAAAATTTCAGCCATTTTCTATCTGTGAAATTGGCTTTTTTGATAAAAAAAACGCAAGTACATTGTGTTGCTACACATATTGGGTATGAAACACGATATTCAAAGTAGACTTATTTCTAAACTTCAGAATAAGATATTTAGCACATTTTGTCCTTGTTACTTCTTCTTTTTATTGAGGAAATTATCAATAGGATTTTTTCTTTGAGAAATACGTGCATAAGTACTTTTAATACGAATCTCATCACTCTCTCCTCTCATTTCCTGGATTTCAAGATAATGTTCAAATGTTATCAGCTTATTTGGGTGTGTTGACGACCAGTGTTTTAAATAATCAGAGCTTATATTAGTTATAACTATTATACAATTATATTATATTACTATATTATATTAGTTATAGCTATATAGATAGATATATTAGTTTAAACTTACTTTTCATCGGTTTCAGTTCCAAAGTTTTAAAGTGGTGAAAAAAAAATGCCTTAGAACACATGCTGTTTCCGAAGGGGCTCATATTTCTTAGTTTTTTTTCTGGGATTACCAGGTAACAATTAAAAATGTTCTAGAGCAGATAGTGTTTCCAATGTACACTTTTCATAAATACTTTAAGAACAGCTCTTTTTCGAAAGACAGAAAGGTCTTAGAACAGCTATTTCGTAGAACAGCTCCGTTGGCTGCTTTCGTCTAACGACCACGCTGTGCGGCTGCAGGTGGACAATAATTGGAAAAACTCTCCGACCCAGAGCTTTTTTGTATTTTTCTTTGCTTATTCTATAAATAGACCTGAAAAACGAGGGAGAGTAGTCAGCTAAGCTGCCTTTGGTAATTCATTACCGTAAATCCGAAATACATACTGCGTCATAAATGTGCGTATTCTCTTATTTTATTTTATTTAATCCCTTTTCAAAAGCACAAGGCTGATGAGATTGATAAACGAAGAAGCAATAACAAACTTTTGGAAGTATATTCACCTAGTAATATACTTTGTAGACAATTATTACAAATGAAGTAAATGTTTGTAGTATTGTACGAAGGAAAGGTGATCTTGGAAATATAGATAATGCTTTTTGTTTGCTTTTTAAAAGATCTATTTTTCGAAGAGCTAAAAGCTTTGAAAGCTATGGTATCAAGAATAATATTTGTAGTTAAGTGTTTCTTTTCATATTCAGTATAATTATAATGTCTATGACAAGTGGAATTGTTTTGTTGTTGTTTTTGAAGTTTCCCCATTTTAATTTTTTGTAAATACAAAGTCAAAAATTTTTCTTTTGGTAGAAAGACTTTCGAACTTCCAGATTAGTTTTAGAATAGCTAGCTATAGAAAGATACGGTTTGAAAAGTTTGACAAGACAGTAAAAATAACAAAACTTTAAAAACATTGGACTGAAAATGACATCACGAATAATTATCATATATTAGTCGTAGGCAAAAACTGCGTTCGTTTCGCAGACTACAGAGAACCTGTTTTCTTTTCTGTGACTTAGGCTACTTCGAACTAAACTAATCGAGTTCGGCCAAATAAAGGCACAAAATGTGGCGCTCTTTTATAAGCCGTGTTAAACTCAATTAGTTTTTTTGTTCGTAAACAATGTTCATACTTACAAATTGAAAAACATAATTTTTTCTTACTTAAATTATTTTTATATAGAAGGTTATTTTACGAATAGCTCTATCCTGTAGACTTTGTATCTTTTTTTAATAGTTTGACTATTTTGAGACCAAATTTGAATTCCATATAAAATATGAGAACTAAAAATTGAATGGTAAACCAATCTGAAAGTATTTGGTGGGAGATTATATCGAAGCTTTGAAAGTACTCCTATTGCTCTTTTAAGCCTCCATACTTAAACTGATATATGGCTGGACCATTAAAGTTTGTTATCTAAGAGTACACCTAAGTAACGGACACTCTTACTTGGATTAAGCCTTACACCATCTAGCTTAATTTTGTATTGAGGGTTAGGTATTTTGTTTACTGGATGGAAAAATAGTGTTTCTGATTTAAGCAAACATTTAAGTAAAGTTTTTTAGCTCTTAACCAATCGCTTAAGTTTCTTAGATCCGAATTCATATCTTTAGTCAAATGCTTGAAAGATTGATTGGAGTAAACTAGACTAGTATCATCTGTGAAATGAAAAGTTTGAGAAAATTTGATTGACTCATTTAAGTCATTAATATATAGGTTAAGAAACAAAGGTCCAAGGATAGAACCATGAGGTACACCACATGACAAATTTTCGATATTAGAATTAATGTTATCAATTGAAACAAATTGTTTTCTATTAGTGAGATACGAACTTAACCAATCATTTGCAATGCCTCTGATACCATAATGAAAAAGTTTGTATAGCAAAGTATCATGATGCACAGTGTCAAATGCTTTTTTAATATCAAGAAAAATACCACAAGAAAAATTTCCTTTGTCTATTTCAGAATGAAGCTTGTCAAAAATACAAATAAGAGCATCATTGGTAGAAAGGTTTAGTCGAAATCCAAACTGATTTCCATAAAAAGACTTGTTACTTTCAAAAAACTGATACAACCTTCTATGTATTAATTTTTCTATGACCTTACTTAAGTTTGACAGTAAAGAAATAGGACGATAATTGTTAGTGTTGAGCTTTGACCCACTTTTAAAAACAGGAACCACCCTTGCAAGTTGAAAGAGGTCAGGGAGTACACCAGTCTCAAAAGACACATTGATAAGATGAGAAATAGGTCCTGACAAAATATTTTAAGCTCCTTTGAGGATGCTGTTAGGTAAACTGTTTGGACCAACGGCTTTGCCGCTGTTTAGGGAAGATATCACGTTTCTGACTTCATCCGAGTCAGTTGGGCTAAGAAAAAAGGTTTTACCACTTCGATTTTCAAGGAGTCAGTAAACAATTTGGAACTTGGTTTGACAGTACTTTGAATTGTTTTACCAAAGTTAACAAAAAAGTCATTAAAAGTATTAGCTATTTCTTTTTGATCAAAAATGTGACGTTTATTATAAGTAATTCATCCAAATCAGTCAATTAATATATATATTATTCTTTCAAGCTGCATTTACAGCGCTATACTTGGGCTAGCTGACATGAACCAAAAAGGGAAAGCAAACTTTTGATACACCTAGGCTATACCTAACTAGAAATATAGTCAAACCTTCTATACATTGATTTGCACACGGGTCTGCACTCTGCTCCCACAGTAATAGTCATAATTTTTTTAACTAAATATTAATGGAATTTTTTTGTTAAAATTTATTTTTAACATACTCATCTACAAAAACTTTTGTATTCGTTACGAACATATCTCTTTGACGTATCCTATATTCTAATAAATCAGCTATTCCAACAATAATATTCCAACAATAATGAATCAACTAATTCTTTGGATCTTGATATTAGTATTATTGGGGGTAAATTTATCACCAAATTGTACGATAAGAGAGACAATTTTTCCTTTTCTATAGTCAGGATTCCACATAAAAGCAGCAACAGTCCATCTAAGATGTTTTATTCAACAATTGCTGCAGAAATTATGAGAAGGTGACAAAATCAACAATGATGATAGGTATTGTCAATGCTATATTTTAAATAGTTACCTATCTTTAAAATGGTTAAATTAACTAGTTTGGCCAGCTTTAGATATAATATACTCGTAAACTTCAATTTAAAATTTCGAATGTCTATAGTTTATTAATTTTCACGGAAAATTGACGCAATGTAGTGCTTTATTATTTATGAGTTTTGGATGAGGTATTGTCAATGACCATTTTCACCCTTTTAATTTTGAATATATATTAACATAGATACAAGGCATTAAAGCTGAATCTTGTCCTAGAAAGTAAATCCTGTGCTGAGTCCTGTGTAAAAATGCATTTCTTGGTTTATTCGTATCAATCATATATACGCCTATATATTCTGAAATGTTAACATAGAATAGAGAAAAACAAAAAAAAAATAGAAGAATACATAACCAGACATACACAGTTTAAAATTTAAGAAATATTACTAAAAATCATCAAAAAATAATACCCACATAACATACAAAATATAATTATAACTAAATACCGAAATAAATAGTTATAATTATAATTTGCTTGTTACAAGTCATGTTACTTCCACAATATACTATAGCATAGTTTCGACCCTTAGTTCTAGACTAATCTACAATAATACCATTAAGCAGGGTCACTTAAAATATGAAAAAAAAATCTACAAATTTCTTTATAAATATAATTCCCCATATCTTAAGCTAGCTGAACAGTCTTCAGTAGAAACTCAATGGCAGTGAAACTAACATAAATATATCATAAATTGATAATTAAAAAGTAATATTAAAAATAGAAAAAAGAAAAAAGAAAACGACTCATCCAAACAATAGTTATATATTTTTATTATTTTTATTTGTTTATATTTTGCAATTTTTTTGGTCGAGGAAACAGGTATTACTACTTACCTCATGACAATAGCAACAGATATAATAAGTTGACCTGAAATAAACTCGAGTAATAAGTAGCGTCGTTTATTAAGGTGTATATATAAGGTTTGTTAAGGTTTACAATATATTTGTTTCTATTTGGATTTTTTTCAGAAACAACTATAAAAAGAGAAAGTAGGTTCTTTCTTTTCTACTTATATTTTAGAAAAAACGTTAAAGAGTAATTGAAATACATTACCTCGTTCACCACTAGTTTTTAGACTGTCATCAAGTGCAAAAACTGCCATGTTGATCAAAGCTCCACTTAAAGATTTAAGCACCCCTACACGATACTTGTTCCAAACAAACATAACTGGTATAATCCATAATGTGCCTTTTGGATCAATTCCTTTAATATAAATAAGAACTGTCTTGAAAATCATATTGAAAAACAAGAAAACTAACAGCCAAAAAAACATAACTAGTGTATGAATAAAGACCACGCTAAAGCTTGGTCTATGCATACTCGTTGGAAAAGCGGCTATCTGGGAAAAAATGACGTATACCTAGAATTTTTGTTTTGATAAAAAGATAGGATGTAATTTCTGGCGCTTGCGCATGCGTTTATTTTTAAAATTTGAAATAGCTTACAAATGATTATTGTGCGAATGTTCATAGACCCTAGAAGACGCGTTCTTGTAAAGGGTCTATATCATAGGCTAAAATATAACCAAATTAAAAATTGCATTAACAATGGTTACTCATGGAGTATTAAAACTAGTTACTTGAAACTGGATTATTTCCAACATAGCAATACAGATTTGTACTTTTCCCACCAAAACCATACGTGTCAATACTCATAAATCTTCCATAACGAACAATATACATTCGGCTTCTCATGTTATAAATACCATCAGTGTTTTTTAATGCTCTAACGCCCCATTGACCAACAAATTTAAACTCATTTTCTTCGACTTCAATTTTTTCAACTACTTTTCCAAATGGTTCGTATCTGTACTTATTGACAATCTTTCCCTTTGAATCAGTAAAACTTATTGCCGACCTAATTGTTTTTTTAAAAAAGAACAACTGTATAGTTGTACATAGAAGTTGCCCATAAATCCAAGCTCTCATAAACAACTAAAACATAGAAAAAGAGCTTGGTATATCTCCACTAAAATAATTATCAGTTCTCAATTTTATAAAATGTCAGTCATCCATTTTAAATTTCAAATATCGCAGCGTAAGGTGATGGGTGATGTTCCGATATTATAATTAAGCACTGTACGTACATTTTACTTTTCCAGTCAAAAATAAATATAAAAAATGTAGGTCAAAGAAGTTATAGATAAAATATATTTTTACAAATATTAAAAGCGTTTGAATAAAGAAGAAAACTTTAAAATCTCAAAATAGTCAACTCCCTCATCTGAACTATACAGGTGCTTATACCACACTCAGCGAATAAAAACACATCCTTCTATTATAGACGGAGGAAAAAGTATTTTTATATCAGATTGAGTTATATAAAACTCTTTTATTGCATTGTAAAAAACAAAATATATAAACAGGGACGAATTTTGGAGGGGAGGCCAAAAATAATAAACCCCCATAACTTCTTTAAAATAAGTCATATGGCCATAAAATGTTGACAGGCAGTAGGTAGGAATGGAAAACCGACCGAAAAAGTATTTGTGTTGTAAGACCCAACGAAATTAGTTTTAAATCAAATAAACCACTACGTAACAGTAATGAGTAATGCCGACATCATTTTTTTCTATGACGTTACAATGTCTCATAATTGTAGTAAATTATTAGAAAATGAGCATGTGTTATATCCTAAACAATAAAAAGAAGGGTGGGCTATAGAACTACCTGTTAGGAGAATTTGAAAATCAATCAAAATGTGATAGTTTTTTCTGAGGTGATTTAGTAATTAAGTAAGTAATTCTAATTGTTTTATCAGTTTATTGTTTATCTATTGATGAAAAGTAACTAACAATATTAAAAAACATAAACAAATAAAGTCATTAGTGAAAAAGATCAAAAAATCAAAAAGGATTCTGGTTTGTAAATTACTAAATTAATTATTTTAAAAAACGAAAAGCAGATGGTTTAAAGAAACATAATGAAGAAATTAATTTCTAGTTAAAAATCAATAGAACTAAGACCAAGTTACTATAATACGATTTACTAGTGTGATCGTAGCATAACTTTTTTTCGAAATGGTTACTTTAGGCAAAATTGATTTTTGGGAAAATTGATTTCATACTTGAACAGGTATAATATCTTAATGTTTCTTTAAATAGTTTTAAAATTATTTTGAAACATCGACAAGATTAAGGAATCTGCCCCCTCCCCACTTGGAACAACTTCCTTAAATGAATGAAATGTTTTAAGAAATGGAAGAAATTTATACTTACCCTATGTCGTCAAACTGATAGTAAAATGTCTCATTAGTAAGGATTTTGTGTTTAGAAATTAACCCATGCTCCATACCATAATAAAAGTAGATAGAATTACCATTTGAAAACTAAATTATCAAAGAGAAAAACAATATATAACATAGCTGTAGATGCGGATTTAAATCTGAGAAGTCACTAAGTGGCTATCTGTTCTGCTCTAAAACGTTATTTTTACAACAGAGTTACTAAATAATATATGGTTAAGAAACTTTACACTACAATATGAAACCATATTGAAATATATATTTTGTTCCAGGGATAAAATAAGTAAATTTTGATGTTTTATTAGGATGCCCAACGAATAGTCTAAGACCGTGTTTCCATATTTCCGTATTTTTATTTGCTAGGGTTCTGAAGTATTTAAGGCTTCCATTTGTGCCAATAAACTCAGTTTAAGTTTGAACTAGCTCTACAGACAACAACACCGAGTGCGGTTCTGATGATACTAGAGCGTACTCGAACTCACTCATTTGTATTTTATTGTTTTTTTCAACCGACTAAACTAAATATATATTTAAAGAAGACAACCATATAGCGGTTACACATATTGTTGCCTACGAATTTTATATATGCCTATGAATATTTTTAAATTATGCTGTGTACTATTTCTAAGATTGAGATTAAGATATTTAACAGAGTTTTTTCTTGTTACTTCTACTTTTAAACTGAAAAAAACAAAAAACTTTAAAATTAAATTTTTAAACTAAAAATATTGATTAATTGATCATCAGTGCACAAGTACCTTTAAGGTATTTCTTATAGGAAAACTGAAACTATTTCCTATATGGAACAATGAGAAAAATAGGAACGCATTATTTACAAAAAAGAAAGTAGGATTTTTTAGTTCAGTTAGTATTTTCCATACTCGATTGTTTTATTATAGTTACATACGGCTATTGAAATTATCGCTTGATGAGTTCAAAATCTAGTAAAAAACAATCTAATCTTTTAGTCCCAGTTTTGTTTTAAGGAAATGATATGAAATTTAATTATTAAATAAAAACAATAGTCTTTTGTATAGAAAAAGTTTCTAAACGTTTCAAAAGTTTTCAAATATTTATTAAAAACTATGCTAAAGAACGTGCTCGCAAATTGTTGAGAATCTACATTTGTTAGCATTTTTTAACGTCAGAGTTGAAAAATTGCATCAATATAAATTATTTAATATCCATATTAAAATTATATATCACCTAAAACCAGGAGGTTGTAAATAAAGAAAGACATGTATAATTAACTTGTTTTATACTATGCGTGCTTCGATGTGTCATTAATTTATAAACTAAATAGATCATTAACCCTATTCATACCGGGGGGGGCGGATTCTGCCATGTCGACGGTTTTATCGCGATAGATTTTTTAATTTTTATTTTGGTGTGCCCAAATTTTGTGACTTTTCATATTTTTTTATATTTTAACTTTTCGCGAAAAATTTTTTTTCGCGAGAACACCTGTTGCCACGCCCTTTGTCTGACCAAATTAAAAAAAAAAAAAAAATAATAATAATAATAATAATTTCTAAAAACGTTTTAATAACGGTAAAAACTTTTTTGAATACAAAAACCTTAGGTTACAAATAATATTTGACGTAAATATAGATTAAACATCTTTTCAAAAGTCCTTTGAGAGATGACTCTATTTCTTACTATGATTTACTTTAATGATTAAGGTGCTAATCTCTAAAATTAGTGTTAATAATGTAGCAACTTTAAAGATGCCTTTTGAGATGTTCTTTTCTTCCGCATAACAAAAGCGTAACGCGGCTAGCTGAAACAGTAAAGTGTTGTTGAACGTCCATCTGTGTTGGCATGTCTATGTCTATAAAAACATACTCTGGGTGTTTTACTACCCACGGCTGGTGCATGACTATATATTTTTATCTCTTTTAGAATTGGAACAAAGAGTTATATCCGGTTCTTACCAACTCCACCTGTTTCAACTTTTTGCTACAGATGGTTCTTCCGATAAAAACAACCCGATGTACATCGACGACTTAACTGTTTGGTATGCTGCGTTATCTGATGGTAGTATTAAAAAAATTTATGAAGAGTCGCGATATATATGAATATAACTGGAAAGAATGATACCTGAACATTGCAAACAACAATATAACTAGACTATGTATTATGAAAAAGATTTTATATAAAGAGGAGACAGAACTTTTAGATTCTATTGAAATAGAGCGCGTTTTATCAGAAAGGTGGTATATTGATAAAATTTAAACTTTCCGGCTAATTGACATTCAATTGTTAATAAAAGAGCCATATGAATGGTTAAACTAAATTATTAACCAATCAAAATTTAAGACGTCATATTTAATAACAATCGAATTAAAAAAATTATTAATGACGTAGTCAAAAAAATCTTCTGAACCCTAAAAGTAATGTAGAAATAAAAACAAAGTTTTATCAAAACACGAATTTTTTTTTCACTATTTTCTGTGTTTACATAAAAAATATATAATATTATAGCAAATATCAGATTTTTTTAACATTCAAATACTCATCCCGTATAACATATAAAAATACAAGGTTTACAGTAGCTATTTCCTGATTGCAAGTTTTTACTTGAACTATTATGTCTAGATTAGTTTTTTTTATCAAAATGAAACCTACAGTATCAAAAATTACAAAACTATTATAAATAATTGAAAGTAACGAATTATATTAAAGGATTTAATATTTTCTCAGCAACGCAACGGATATTTTTCGAAATTTAAAGACACACAATAAAAGCAGTTCAGTAATAATAGATGAAACAGCATAATTATTAAAAAAAACATAACGTATTGTAGAAAGTTCTATGATGTTTTATTTGATAAAGTTCCCATGTTTTCATAAGTTTTACATCAGTTCGATCTTAATCCATTTTTCATAAACAAACTAATGCCGTTATGTAGATTACTTTTTCATCCAAAATGATCAGCAACTCCATCTCTTCGAAACAGATATAAGAATGTTTTTAATCATAAACTAAACAACCGATACTTTAATATACTGATAATAACGTTCTTTCATGTTTCAATATACTATGTAAGCAGCAAGTCATCGTGATCGATACGTTTGTTAAACTACTTCCCGTTAAATTCTAAATAAGAACAAAAATGCCCTATAGTATAGTCAAAGTATTACCGAAGCTTGTTAGATCAGACAGTCAAATTACTAAAACTAAATTTTGCTTAGCTAAATTTCCTGCTACTGTTTTTATAGATCTAATGTTTGTTTTTGTTTACTTTTAGCAAAAAAAACTTAACTCCGATATATCCCCTCAAAAATAAACTTCAGTACTTGCTTGTTGCATATAACTAGAGTTCCAAAAACGGATTTTAATATCGTACATCCAGCGAACTTCGTAACACGGTCTTAACATATAAAAATTGAATTTCCATAGCGCAAAACAAAAGAGCTGTCAATCAAAATCGGGAGTTCTCTCTTCTCTTTTTGATATATTCCTACTTTAAAATTCCCGTACGGCCATTTTATTTTTTGCTTAATCGGAGCAGTTCTATGTTTATTCCATTCCGATTTTCGAACCCCGTTTTTCTGTGTAAAAGAACTAGTAGTCTACAATATAACTAGACTAGATTTTAAAATAAAACGTAATACAACTTTCTAATGTATATGGAGTAGTGTAGCGAATATTTACATATTTTGCAACCGCTTCCGGAACTTTCATTTTGTATACTACTAACAAATATTTAGCTGATAACACAGCTTTGTAGGAAACATACCTCTTAGAATAATTTACTAAAAAAGAAATCGTATAACCTTAATAAAATGGCCTTATTTGTTTTATGTTGACACACCGATCCGCTAATTTAGAACGCATGGCACTAAAGAATTTTGAGCAACTCTCAGAAAATTTTGAGTAAGTCATAAAAAATACTAGACTACATTATTTGCTAACTCGGAAAAAAAATCGCCGTAAATAAGACTACTGTAGAAGCAAATACAGACTACCACTTCTTGTATTTTGACCCAGACCTCTTCACCAAGCGCTCTGCATCTAAAACCAAAAATTTTTGCTTGCGGCTTTTCTTCTGATCTTTGAATAGCTTCTTTGTAAAAATATATTCCGAGATTTATATTTCAGGGTGTT
>JAYJMI010466615.1:0-34280 GCA_036873855.1 Sarsia tubulosa
CGTGTACAAAATTAACAATGGAATAAAAAATGATGAGTCAAAGTTTTCCTGTCCTTATATCGACTGAATAACTTTAAGTTATACTATGAATACTTCTAACTTAAAGACAAATAAACGACAACAGATTGCTCGGTTTGTGTTCATTATACTGGTTAGCTAGAATTTCGAATTTACTTTCACGCTCAGTAATAGTATACAAAATACAGCAATATCGAGTGCAATACATTACATCAAAAAAGTTTAATGTACAACCATCGATGTAACGGTTTTTATTTATTTTAATTGATTTTTTCCTCTTTTGATCACTTTTTATTATGACATCGGAGAAGAAAACCCTGGAAGATGCCTCAAAGCAAATCGATTACGATTGGCTTACGGAAAAGTTAATTATGTAAAAGAAGAAAAAACCCGTTGTTTGTATAATAACTAAATCATTATTACGAACTTTTTGACAAGTTATGATTTTCAGTGGAATAAATGTTTTTAATTTATCTGATTTATATAAATAAGTGGAGTAGATTATGTCATAATTATGCAAAGCAAAACACAAGAATCTTGTGTGTTGTTTATTTGTTTCATCCAATCAGCAAAAGTGTCGCCCAGAGCGTTATACAAAAAGTCAATATGTGAAAGAATACGCTCTGGGGACGAAAATGGCCTTTACCTATAGTAACGTCCATCGTGTATTTTATAAGGATTTACGTAACTTGCCATTAAATTTGTATCATGTAAAAAAAAGTTTTGAATATACAACTTAACCTTAATTTAGCTTTCTGTAACGGTTTTGATAACCTCATTAATAAATTAATATATTTTATATTAAAATTTAAGACTTTTAATTGACTTTTAAGCACAGCCATGCAATTAAAACGGAAGGAAAATATATAACAATCTCTACCTTGAACCCCCCTTTTCATACTATTTAGACATTGTAAAAGGTTTTGCAGTATTTAAGTGTATCTTACAACATTTTTACACCAGTAACACTGTTTTGATTTGCTCAACTAATTTTCTGAGTCTGATGTATCGAACAACAACAAATAAGATCTAATGATAACAGAGACGGTCTGCTGATAACATAAACGATCTAACTACAATAGAATTGATGATCGACAAATACTTGATATCCAATTGAACATAATCAAAATACAACTTGGTTTTCAAATGTCTTGCAAGATTATATGAGGATTTTCTTTTATCGAAACTTGATCTAAAAATGTTAAATATTTGAGCAGCCTATTTCAATGCTATTCTATTCTATTTACTACTAATCGTTCTTTGTTAACCTCCCAGTTAAGTTATTACTTTAAAGTATACTAAAGTATTTTAATAAGAAATTATTGGCATAAACAATAACCTCTGGTTGACTGTCATAATAACATCTGAACATATATGCAAACTTAATATTATATGATGTTCTTGTTATAATGAAAGATATTCATAAAAAGAATAAATGTACAAATAAAAACATATACTTAAAGTGAATGTGTCGTTCACGTATAAGCCAATCAGATGTCTTCATTTTACGAATAATTAGTTTGTTTATATACTTTTGAGTAATAGATTCCCGCATATTAAATATTTTAAAGAATAAGCTTGTATGCGCTTTGAGATCGTTAAGGTTCTTTTGAATACCTTTGTTTTGAAGTGCTAACTACTTTTCATGACTTTTTATGGTTGGGAGTGTATAGCAAGGTGATTTTCAACATAAAAATGATATTAATGAGTTTATCATTCAAATGACTATCTATTCTTATGACTATTCTCTTACCAACCTCCTCGACAAAAATGGTTTCCAAATAGCCGCTTTAAACCAGTTACTCAGTACTGATGATGATACACTTGGTGAAATGACTTCTTATTTCAAGAATCAGCATGTTATAGCATGTCATAATATTATTTACATTGCAGACATGCAAAATCCTTTTTTTATTTGAAGTAAATTCAAGAATATAGGACGTTAACGTTCCTATAATTCTTTTTCAGACAATAATTTTTTTTTGCTGATAAAGTATTAAATTCGATGTCATGTCTTAGTATTAAAGGTGCTAGTATCATAAAAAAGTTCGCTTAGTTCGATTAGTTCGATTTCATGTATTAGTATATTCTGAATCCTCAAATCGCGTGCTCTGTATGCCCTACTTGCTTACGTGTGGCAACGTGTCTGACAATTAGGATACGCGGAGAACGTGATTTAGCAGACTCCTATATTCTATGCAAGTACAGTTGACTTGACGCTCACATGAAAGCCAATAAAATGGCTTCATTTTACAATACGCCGTTCTCGGGTAAACACCGCCAATTTGCTTGAGGGGCAGATCCTAATGGAGGATATACTATTTTTATGACTATTTATCAAACCATTTCAGAACAAGTAGGTGATATGGCTAGAAATTTGGAAGAAATCTTAGATCACATGGTGATATATCAATATTTTTATATCAAAAATGGTGATTTTTTCCGTAAAAATTAGGAAAGTACCTTTAATTTAGCATCTTCTCATTAAAAAAATCGTAACGGCGGCTTTTACCCTAGAACGGCGTACATTTATTTGGTCATATACTTTCGAGAAATACATTCAAATATGAAAAGATTCATTATTTTTATCTTTTTTGCCAATCAAAAAACTGGTCATTTTTCGTTAGAGCGATACTTTTCAGTATATACTTTAATATTATTGACGTCATTTGAACAAATCATTCGACATTGTGGCATGTTAATGAAGTCCATTTTACTATAATAAATCTAATAAAAATCTTAAAAGACTTTAAAAACTTATTATCGGCAAATATTGACGCTACTAGATGTAGACTTTTGACATAATACTTGTTAATTATTAAAACCATAACGTCCGAAATTGTTTTTTAAATAAATACATATAGTTTTGCAATGTGCCCTGAAAACAAAAAATGATGTAATTAAAATATTGTCAACGGATTATCAGTAATCTTTATAAAAAAAATGTTTCCAGATAAATGATGTATTTTTATAAAAGGTATTGGAATGTGTCAAAAAATCTAAGAATAATTTTATATTCTTTTTAATTGAGAAAATGTCACCATTTAAGATGTCTGGTATATGAATGCAATCATCAGGAGAATAAATTATCTTGTACATATATAAGTTATCTTGTATATCTTGTTATAATTTTATTATTAACCCTATAATAACTTTTTGAAAGGGCAATACCGTAAAATATTGACCAACGTTTAAATTATTGTCCCGAGCCTGCGAGGGCAATATGTTAACGGAGGTCAATATTTAAGGTATTGCTCTAGCAAAAACGTTATTATATGGCTTATTACCCCACTCATTTATTGTTTTTTTAGTCAAGGTACAATTTAAGCATAAATATATAATGCAAAACAGTAATAAAACTTCAATATCATGACTCCCTTTATTAAAGATTTGTTTTGTTTTGTTTTGCAATAGAATGAATTTCTTTTTCTTCGTATTTGTTCGTTTCAAAGATTATTCTTTTTAGAAGTAGCAATGTTTTTTGACTTTGCTTTTTCCTTTGTTTACTTTTTTATTTATTTACATAACAGTTTAATCTACCATTTTTTAAAAATAGTTTCTTAGTCAATGGTTTTCGAACGCATAATTAACATTTTAAACCAATCATAATACGGGATTTTGATTACAGAAATTTGCCCTATCGATAGGGCAATACCGCTGAATAATGCACGTCGCCAATGGTTTTCGAACGCATAATTAACGTTTTAAACTAATCAAAACACGGTATTTCGATTACGGAATATTTACCCTATCAGTGGGGTAATAAGCAATATTAGTCAAAATTGTAGATGTTTTGTTTTAACATGGTATCATTTTTCCAACATTCTTCATTGAAAACTCAAAGAAAATCAAATAGTTTTAACTATACAATTAAATACTAACACTAATTAAATCTTTATAATACATTTTTGATGACTTTAAATTGTTTACTTACAAGATGATCTTGTAATTAAAACTGCTTTAAAGCAACTAAAAGTTAGTAAAATTATTTCCTTAACTTTCAAAAATCTTTATTTTACCAAAAGTAATGAAAAATTTTGTGATGAATATAATTTTCCAAAAACGGTTAAAATCTATAGTTAATGGTGGCACTTTATATGACGCGGGAGGGAATACATCCTACCCCCAAAATGTCCGGTATGAGTACTTAATCATTAGAGTTAGAGTTAAAAGTTGTAATTGAACCTTGACAATAACCAAAGGATATAATAAGGTTAAAGTATTCGCTACATTACTTACTTGAATTTAGGTTTCTTTCACACATATTTCGTTCCTTCAATGGTATAACTTCATTTCTTTTTTCCTAAATAAAAATGGTTCATAAATTAACTAAATAAAAAAAAAAGCAGATTTACCTAAAATTCGCTCGAGTTAAACGATAATCATTTTTTTTTTTTTGCTAAAATTACTCACACTCATTTTATTTGTTTTAAACTTGCTACACTAGTTCAACAGCGACGTAAAAAACACAAAATCTTGTAAACTTGTGTTGTCATGTCTGCATGATACTGTTTTAAAAGTTAAATTCATAAACTTAAAAGCAAAATGCAATCACTAATAGTTTCAAAATACTATAAATTTATTACACAAGATTACGAAATATCTATATAAAAGCTACCTCAATTTATACAGTATGTATACTACAAATCAACGTTTTTGCACAGTTACCTTATGATGATGTTTTTTGGTTGTATTAATTTATTATAAGCATTTTCGATGTTATGTTTTATTTTCATAGAAAATTAATATTTATGTTTGCCACCATAGTAACAAAGAGGTAATTGCCATTTGGATATGCAAGTTTAAGGTATCCACATTATAACAAGATTATAAGATGGTAACACTACTTACCGAAATTTTACCTCACATTAAATCTTAACCCTATTAGCGATGGAATCTCTCAATTTATGGGGGAGGGGTCGTTTTTGACCCTCGTTTTTGTCATCTCGAGAACTGTATTTTAGAAGACATTCAAACTTTGCATGTATGTGCCTAAATGCTTAGTATATCATTACAGCTAAAAACATTCTGCATTTCAGACCAAATTTATGCTGTGTCAGCACTTTTTTGTCAGCAATACTGCTAAGATTATTAGCACATTATTTGGTGGAATTTACTTTCGAAGTGATTTTCTCCTTTCATGTTTCTTGTATAGATCTAGACAATATAGATCTTATAAGGTTGGACTAGACATAGTAAAAAAAAATTTAAGATTTTTTTGCTTAGTCAAATAAAAGTCAGAAAGTTTCAGGCTTAAAGCTTCAACCAAAAAATGTTGCAAAAAACAAACAAAAATTGTAAAAACAGACGGGTGGTCTAAAACCTACTATAACTAGTATAGAATTAGGTAAAGTATAATAATATATCGTGATAACTGTTTAATACTTACTTATTTTTTGTACTATAACAATACGCGGGGAATGTAGTTAAGCAAAAACGTGCCGAAGCACAAAAATAGTATATTTATCATTCAAATCTAACAAATAAAAAAATTGAAGAAAAAACGAGAAAAGGTTTACTTAAAGAAAAAGAAGATAAAAGGTTGCATCAGGTACAGAAAAGAAAAACACATTAGCTACTCTTTAATTTTATATTTTTTCTGCTAAACAATTGTTTTGTTTGAAACAATCAGAAGATCGCATTATTTGCTACCACTGTTTTCTTTCCTGAGTTTCTGTAAAGAAACGAAGTTTTTACTTTTGATTTACCTGTGATTTATGCTTGGTAAACTGGTTGATCTCTTGTGAGGTGTTGTTGATAGTATCGGTCATGTCTTCTAGCAGTAGATTTATGTTTTCAAGTACGCTGTCAATATCTCCATTACTGCTGTCATTCATACCAATGTTTCTAAATTGAATTACATTGATAAAAAAAAATAGTGCCTAACATTAAATGTACAAAAGTTGAAGGTTTTTTTTTAGAATAGCTTCTTTTAATACGAAACTATCTGTTGGAAAGGGTCAAAAAATCAAGTGATGAATCGAAAATGTAGGAAAATGGAATTCAGAAGATTGGTAAAAATCAGCTTTTGTACAGGTAGTTTAATCTAATGCGAAATCATTGACAGAGCTAATTTGTCAAACCCAAAATGTTTTATTGTCAAAAGATTTTAACTGCCACTTCCGGACTTTGAGGAGACATGTTTATAGGTTCCATTATTAAATGAGTCTGTAAATTGAAAATCAAAATAAAGGACTATTTTTTAAATCTATATATTTTATTGTATTTTTTCAGGCTATGCATGTAAATTACGTCATTGTTCAAAATTGGACATTCCTACCATTTCCAAGAAGGTTTTTGTTTACGTAGTTGAGACCAGTCAAGCTACTAAATATTTACTCATTAGAGTTAGTAGATCAAAAGTAAACGAATTCCAAACTTTGTTAAAGGTTCCATTTCAAACCTCTATAATAGGTTAGTGGTAGTAACTTTTCTTCGGTGCCCCATCTCTCACATTAAAAAAATAAGTAACTTTTCACAAGAGAGGAAGGCGTAGAACAATGCCGAACGATCTTCTCATAGCGAAAATGTACTCTTGGAACAAGGTTGTTTACAATTTATTATATTTAAAGTGCTTTTTCTTTTTTTGCTAGAAAATATTCTGAGGAGTAACTTCAAAAGTTCTTATTTTAATCCAACAAAGTCCTAGAAATTTTGCTTGCCAACTTTTGATTTTGCAACCCTTACTATATTGATATTAACCTTGTAACCCAATACAAAGTGCTGCAAAAGCTGAGAATAAAATCTTTTCAATTTGTCTCTATTTATAACTAGGTACATCAAGCAACAACAACGGTAATTCTTTATTTGAAGACTTGATCGAATACGTTGTTTAGTTTACACAAATCGAACATTAAGGAATTTTTCATACTAAAGGTAAATTTGTAAGATAAAAATCAAGGCTTTTTTCAGAGGTACTCGAGAGATTTTACTTTTAACATCAGTTACTAGTTAATTTAAATTCCTTCCAATTTATCACACATGGAAGAGAACACCCCTTATACGAGCATGTGTAATTCAACAATGTGACGTAATTTTACTTATTCTCCGTCGTAGTTTTTTTCCCGTCGTCGTTGCTTAAGGTTCATACTGTTACACGTCATTACCTTCTTTCCATTTATTTTAAAGTTAATAAGAATGTCAATTAATTACGAAAACTTATTTCATTTGACAAACTTATTTCATTTGCTATAGTAAACATTATGCTCGTAGCCACAATCGTTTTAAGCAAAACTTTAATAAAGCAGTAGTTCGTATCATTTATCTATCCATTAAAAAAATCATGGGAAAATAAAGTGCTACACTGAGTGACAAATCAATAAAAGCAATACCGCAATTAAAGAGATGTTCTTTATTCAGTCTGAAACACCCCATTCGCAGTAATCAAAAACGTAAAAGACTCACACCATACATTCTCTTCATAACGGAAACCCAAATGTTTTTATTTTATGACAAAAGTATGTTATAATCAACAGAATTAGTTTTTATAAAAAATCAATTCTTATCATAAAGTTTGTTTAAAAGGTTATACAATAAGTTAAGATTATTGAAATTAATACCTTGTACAACGACCATCTGAATGTTTATATAAACGCTCATGTAGTACAATAGATGATTACCATCTACCTATAATCTGTTTATGAAGTTGATTTTAAAACATATTTAAAGAATTCAAAGTATGAGAGCAATGTTCGTGTAAGCTTACTTTATGAGATCAAAGTTAAGGTACTTTTCTAATTAAAAATTAAAGTTAAAACGAAATTACGAAATCAAGATAACTTTTTAACTTGGGTGTTATAAGTAAACAATAATGACCTGTGAAATTTTATAGGCTAAGTAATATCTATAAGTTAACTATTTCACCCAAAGGATAGGATGATAAATAATATTCACAATAAATTGAGAGAGCGTAACTCAAGCCAAGGGTTTACTGAAAAAAAGTGTTTCAATTATTGTTGATTTATTTCGCATTTTGAAATTTCAAACCAACACTTTTTTATTTACTTTTCCTTTATTTTAAATAAAAGCAAATGAACAACAACAACAACAAAAAAGATCTCTAAAGTGGCAAACCGATATTTTTTTTAAGAAGAACACTCTTGTGTCATATCTCGTCTTCTTCTCCTGTCTTCCTTTCTTTCTCTTTGCTTTGACTTTGCAAAAATATTATTATATGGTGGTATATTCCGAGCCACTAAAGTTAGTATAAACTACCTCATTTGATTCAATAGATCAAAAGCTACAAATAAATTTATAAAAAGCTCAGTTGCTTCTTACTTAACTGATCTGTTGATATGACTATTATAGTGGTATAATTGATCATTTCACAATGATTCAGCAGGGATTAATAAATTATACCAAGAGAGGTTATTATTGTTTTCGAAAACCCGGACATTTAAAGGAGAATTTGTTTTTAGATATGTCTGGCATTTATTGAATTTTTTTTGTTCGTATGAAGCAATTCAGGCTCTTAGCAAATAAGAACATTTCTTTGTTATCCCTTCTAAAGATGCTTTTCCGAAAGTGAGTTTCCAAAGGTATCATCTATAGGTGCAAAAAAGCTTATATTATCATACATCTACAAATTTTTTAGTTGATAAACTATTTTTTGTCACTATGGGTGTAAATAAACTTTGATATTATTTGATAAATTTCGACAAAAACGTAAACGTAAACACAACCACAAACTAATATTTGTCACATTTTGAAACTAAGACCAAAATAGGATTTTGTTCTCATAACCAACCAAAAAAAATAAAAAAAATGTAACACTGAATAAGAACGATTGATTCTAATTTTGGACTAAATGCTAAGAACAGCGAGACCCAAAGCCAATGTGAAGCGTCAAGAAGAATCCTTAGATTTTTTTAGTATTTCATAAGATCTTTTTTAGTGTGACTAAGAAATTAATAATAGATAACTAGTTTGAAAAAAGCAAAAATGTATATTTTTGTGTTTGAAAAAGAATTGAAAAAGAAATTCAATTTATTTCCTTAAAAAAAGGGTTTCCATTCACTTAATTTATGAACTTGAGAGTTCAGACAAACAAAGTTGCTTGCTTTGAACCAATCCTGTATGGTTTAAATAAACACATGTAACATACTTGAATAACACATATTTCTTAGATTAAAGAAAATAATTAATAAATGAACTGACAAACTTACTTTTTGTTCCTCCAACTACTTCTAAATTTAACAAGTCTTTCCATATTCATCCGATCTATGTTTTTACAGTTGAAGTTTCGTTATCAGTAATATTTATCAGTGTTATTCAGTTTTGATATAACTATAATGTAATACATTTGAAACTTAATTTTTGCGACAGTTCAAGATCATACTCTTAATGATTATAAAGTGTAGAAATATTGTCTTACTTTATAATAGTAAAATGCCCTCTGTCACAACTTACCAAAACTGTTTCATAGTAAAACTGACGACAAACCTTAAAAACTACACATATAAGTTGATTTAAATATTCAAGTAGCAATCTTTCATTTAAGAATATTTTAGTAGGAAACAAATATTGTGGCCAAAACACCTGAGTAAATACTATAGGGTAGAGAAGAGAACAAAAAGAAGATACAAGAGACATACATGTAAAAAGTTAAACTATTATCAGATATCATCAAAAATAGTACACAAATATAGTTGAATTAAGTTTGAGTATACAACTTCAAGTGAGATCATTTTTGTGAAACCTTGGTAAATTGGTAAATTTAACCTCCTGTTTTTAAGCAGATCATAAGTAAAATAATTTCAAACTTTGCAAAAAAGCGATATCGTTTCTTAATTTCTATGGTTTAGCGAATTCGTAATAGGAAGTTACTCAAATTTTCACAGGATAGTCAGGGAGAAGTAACATTTAATTTCTAAAAGTTTCAATAGAGAATAGTTATTGTACCAAATTCACTCGAAGTTGTACCTTTAAACTTAATTCAACTACATATGTGTGCTATTTTTGATGATATCTGATAAAAGATTTAACTTTCACATGTATGTCTGGCATCTTCTCTTTATTCTTTTCTCTACCCTGTATTTACATAGGTGTTTTAGCACAAATGTTTAATTGCTACAAACATTTTCTTAAATAAAAGTACTAACAGTATCCTGTGGAAATTTGACTCAATTTCTATGTGTACTTTTTGCGATACTTATATTATAAATCCGACAAAGAAGAAAACAAGAAGCAATAAAGCGTTCTTCACATAGTTTGTAATTATTTTCTTTTGATTTGCTGTAAAATATAAGCTTTTAAGGTTTGCAGCTACTCTTTGGAATGCAAAATGCATAGGTTTCAATATTTACATGTCCCTTTCACATAATTTCATCAACTTTACGAAGTTACAATTTAAGTTCTCAGCTATTTAAAGTTTTTCTTTTTAGTGATGATACGAAGGATAAATGTTTAAGATAAATAAATAATTCTAAATAAACTGCTACTTTTTACCATCAGCGAACTATCTAAAAATTTTGAAAATCAATAACTGTCTCATTATCATTAATTCTCTTTAAAAGTAATGCATTTATATTTTCTTACCGACTGTTCAATAGAAAATCATACTCAATATAAAAGGAAACGCAATCAGTATAAAAGGAAATATAAAAATGATAAAATCCATTATAAAAACATAACATAAATTTGTATGGAGGTAGTTAACCGCATGTACAAAACTGATTAACCAATAATTGCCTAATGCGATTATTTTAAAGATTCTGGTCAAAAGTGTCTTTTACCTGCTGTTAACGTTCTATACATAAATACTAAATGTGTTTAATTACATTATCTATCCATAAAATAGTACATTAAAAGTTTTAAACTGCGATGATTTGAAATGTGATATAAAGAATATTAAAATCGAATCGCCGGAGGCGTTTTCAAGGAAAGCATAGTTAAAAACATAAGTTTCTTGATAGTCTCGATGATCTTTTCCAAACGAAGCTATAAAAAACAATACAAAACTAATATAACACGGAAAATCGCTCTCTTTTGCCGTCTTATCGGTTACAAACAGTAAAAAGGCCTAGCTTTTCAGTATAAAGCTGAAATTTATGATACATTTCTTTAGCTTTGTTTTTATTGAAATTGCTTGAAAACTTATGACAAATTTAACTTAACAGTTACTCAGTATTAGTTAACCTACCACGTTAAAACTCCTTTGATGTTTGCTGAAAACCGAGACTGTTACAGCGTGTATTTAACTTGCTTTTATTAAAACACATAATATTAAAATTACAGTTACCGTTCAGCAATTTACTGTACAACAAATCAAATGATATTAATGTAAGAAAATAAGTTAAGACTAATTAATGTTCCTCATTAAATTATTAATCAAAGACAGTTAGACATTGATAAGGAAAAACTTACTTAGTGTTATTTTCTTTCTAAATTCCTTATCTTGTTAAAAAACAATGAATCATTTTGGATGAAAGGAAACTTAAGCAGAACGTTAAAAAGAAACTGTCAAAAGTAGGATGAATAACTGAGAATCAATTTCAAAATAAGACATCACCAAGGTTGTAGACTTAAAAATTTCGAAATGCAAGTATAAATCGTTAATAGGATCTATATATCATAAATGCATTACGAAAAAAAATAAATAAGTTCTGACGATAACTGGTCATAAGTAACAAATTAGTTTTGTTTCGTTTTCTTTCTAAAATCATTACTTTACCCTAAGAAGGGAGCTGTAAATATAATTATTTACAAAACTTTTCTCTATTCAAACCTAGTCGTGATAGCCGTAATTATAATTGTGGTTTTATTTTTATTGTATATTCTGTGTTTATATAAAAATACAAAAAAACAATCTTCATATTTCTTATCTTTAAAAAAGCTGTAATTAAAGTTATCTTGATTTTATCTTCTTTGTTACTGTTTCAAACATATTAATGCTCCACGTACAGGAGAGGCTTGGTTATGTCTTGGTTGCTGTAGACAGATGAAAGAATAAACTTTCTGCGGAAGTCATTTTTCTGATATTTTGTTTCGGAAATCCGTCCTCAAATAGCCCCTTATATTCGACGCTTTGTAATCTTATAGTGAATAACTTAACAGCAGATCGAATTACCGATGGAATCAAAAGAATTAAAATATAAGTCTCCTTGTATTTCCAGCTTCCTGCTCAAAAAGCATTCCTCCATTTCTATATCCATTTTTTATCTTCGAGTAAAGCAACCTTTGCCTTGAATAAATTTGTCAGCGGAGTATTCCTTTTTCTTTTTCTTTTTCTTTTTTCTTTTTGGAAAACGATCAGCGATTGGCCATAATGAGACATGTGACATTAATGATAATAAAAAACAAACAAAGTTTGAATTTTTTAATCAGAAAAAAGTTTGATAATTTTTCCTGGCAAAACGGCTCAAATTTTTTTTATACAATTTTCAGAAACTTTTGAGGAATTTAATTCTTCACATGGTACCAAAAACCCCGAGATAAATTCCAAGTACTTTTCCTTTTAAAAATCTTTTAACGAATTAAAGCTCAAATACATTTAGGCTGTGACGACGTCATAATTTAGCTGCATTCTGATTGGTTACTGCTGAGATTGCAATAACTTTGGAACTAAGGATTATAGTGAAATAAACTTTTAATAAAAGTAAACATTATACCCTCTAAATTACAAAACTTTATCTAGGCTGTAATGACGTCCTACTTTACTGAAATCTGATTGGTTAATACAAAAATTTAATTAACTCTGAAAATAAACTCCAAGTAGTTTGACAGAAGGCGAAGGATTTAAAGCGCTTGTGCTTCTTGTTCTTATTGTTTGCACTAATATTTAATATTGCTCAACAAGTATGTTTATAGATATGAGTAAGTTTGTTTATATGAATCACTTTATCTAATATAATGATCGATAATGAATCGATTTTAATTGTAGATGTTATTAATTACTTGCGCTAATTGATTGAGGGAGGTATTTAAATTTAACCACAGATAAACCGTTAGCTTTTCTTAGGATGTTAAGCATGCTTTTACGTATTAGCATCCCAGAAACAATTAGTTATGTAAGTTTACTCTAAAATTCAGTATTTAAAGAAATTATTTTTTTGTGTAAACTATTGTGGACCGGGATTGTAGCTAGTGTCATAAATGATAATGAAATTCAAAAGTTTCTCCTTGTGGCTCAATACATTGCATTGTAGGAGGCAGACTTTTCATTAGGAGTAAAAATTGATCTTGTTTACAATGGTGGACATAAAACAAAAATAAGAAGTTACAGAAATCTTTTTCACTGCTTGTACTTGCCAGAAAGTAGAAACTGTTAATTTAACTTTTCATTTTCTATCTAAAAATTTATCATAAAATTCCAGTTACAAGAAATGATGACGAATTTTAATCTAAATAACAAAATTAAAATAATAACTAATATTCCTGAAGACAGTTATACCCTGATAAGGAAATATTTGCTTACTATTGTTTTGTTTCTAAAATCCTTATCCCTGATCTTGTTAAAAAACTAAACCTTAGATGAAAGCAAACTTAGAAGTAAGGTTAAAGAGAAACTATTATGAAACGTAGAATTGCTAAATTGATTTGCAACAATCAATTCAACAACTGCGTGTATTGGAATAGACGATATTGCTGTTATTAACATGTGCTTTAAAATATTGCATTGTGGGATTGCCTGGGCCATCTCAAGAGTATATATCATTAAAAAATTGCTACTGATTATAATACTCAGCTTTGTATTCTCATATGTAATAATTTTTTTAATGATACCCCATACAATCGCACAATGCATCATTTTAAAGCACATGCTGATCATTAAAAAATTCATTTTCGAACGGTTTAATGTTCACTCAGGGATTAATTTATTGGAGATTTCCTGCTATGGAATCTCAACGTAAAGCTTTATTACATTAAAGTTATTTTTGAAGTAACTTTAGAAATGTTATCTACGATGAAAATGCTTTCAGCCCGGAGTACTAATACAATTGCGCTATAGGTTTTTTGAATCAATGATATACTATGGATTTAATTACACGGATGTCGACCTGTGAGCTTGAATTAATTTAAATTTAACATGCGTTGATAACGTTATTATAAACACAATCATACAACCACATTCTAATCATAGATTTCCACAAATGAGAATTCACTGTGTATAAGAGAGCTCACTATTAAAACTATACCTCAGTTTAGGTAATAAGTTTTTTATTTACAACTTTAATACTAATACAACTGGGTTTTTTGTAGTTGTTCAAATTTCAATAAATAGCTTTTAGCAGAGATTTATGTTTTCAAAGACAAGTATAATTTCCCCTTTCATATACTGCCGTAAAAAGAATAAATAACTAAACGTCAACTGTAATTTAATAAGCAATATGGCATAATGAGTTTTATACTTAAAATTTCGAAATGCGACAAGATAAAATTGCGCAATGAAAAGAAAAAGCTTGTAGGTTGTAGACTTCAAATTTTTAAATCAAGTATAAACTGATAATAAGATCCATATCGTAAATAGTTATCTATCATGTTTGCATATCAATCAAGGTTCGTGCGTGTATATATCTTCTCACAATTCAGTTGGTGTTTTTTCATACAAAAAGTCCTAATTGCTTTTATAGGCTGCAAAACTAGTGTCTAATTGCTGTTTTTTATAAAATCGTAAAAAAAGCTATATTTCATATTTCCAGCTGCTTTATAATATATTTCCGGCTTCTTTTCCGAATGCAAACCAAAAATTCGGTGTTGGCGATAGCGCTTATTTTGGCATGTTTCATCATTTATACATCATATAGGAAACTTCTTGCTGTGTTTAAGTACTGTTTTAGTAAAAATGTAAGTTATAGAAAGACATTCAGGCATTCAAATGTTTCGTATTTAGTTTAGAAAGTGTATGTATTGCGAACTTCGTGAATTTTTATCTTTTTTAGTTTTACAATCATACAAGCTAAAATTAAAACCTTATTTGAACTAAACAAAGACTTCTTCAAAAGGGTACTGTTTTATAAAACTTTATTCTGTGAATGTAAAATCATTTTCAGTCATTTCCTTTATTTCTTGCATTGTTCTCCAAATTTGGATGACACTGACAGACGGGCGAAAACAATGTTTATATTTTTCAAAAAAAAACTTACTGTGATGGTATTATTTAAAGATAAATTAATTAAAGAAATAAGTTCGAAAAAATATGATAAAATATATTACAGGTAACCGTCATGAAAAAACTACTTAAATGCAACAGCAGGGCAGGAAGCACTTTTATGAGATTGCAACACTTTTATCAATACCAGTACTTGGCTTTTTCAAACTTTTGTAGTTCTATGCAATAATGGCAAAAATTTATTAACATCCCTTAGGTTAACAAGTACCATAGAGATATTTTACGAGATTTTTTTTTATTATTAAATTTTCATGATAGTCACAGGTTTTATAAAAAAAAATGTGCTTTTTTTTGCTTTTAATAGACAGTTTATATAACTGCAAACAAGATAGATAGCTCGTTAAATCTTAAAGGAAACATTATTTTGTTAATTTGCAAGCTGAACTTTTCAAAATGTGTAAATTTGTATTAAATTGGTAAATTTAACTGACTATTCAACTCTCAAACAAAGCTATTCGAAATTTTATCTTATTTTTCTTTAGCAAGATATTAGATAAAGAATTATCATTGTGAACTGTAAAGCAATAAAAAAGTCAAATATCAGCTCTATAATCAGCAATAAATTGATACAATAAAACATACGTACAACGTATGTGATATTGATACTACATGAGTTGATATAGTATAAGGTAATGTGATTTGATAAAAATACAAAGACAAAGAGGCAGAAAAAAACACATAAAACAATGAAAATAATTTAATAATTTATCAAATGTATTATTTTAATTTGTTTGTAGGTTTTTTGATTCTTCAATGCTTATTAATTGAAGAAAAAATAAGAAAAAAAAATATTAAGAAAATTGAACTTAAAAGTTTTAAACTGCATCAACGAAAATTCTGTATTATCTCATGTTGAACTTGATTTCTCAAACTCTTTTTGTAAAGGATTTCAGGAGAGCTAAAGGCGATATAATAAATCCCACTAAAACAGCAAATTTTGTCCTTTTAGTTGTTGCGATACTATTGCAGGACATATAATATTATACAGTATGAACATTAGAGAACACAGAATCACAATTAGAGTCAGGTGAGTAAGGATTGACAGAAGTGTCAAAAAATACTACCCTTTCGGTTTCGCTTTCGGTTTATTGTTTACGTTACGGAATTAATGCGGAAATGATGACATAATGATCACAGTTCGACTTTTTGTATGGGTTGCGACAAGCTGATTGATAACAAACTAAAGTGATACTTTCAGATGAAATTATGTCTGATTATAAATGTATTTGATGACCATTGGTTGCAAGATATTTTGTGTTATTTTCCTTTATTTGTTATTAACATGATAAACGAGAAACTGAGAATATACTGAATCAAACTGAAGCGGAGTGCGAGCTAAAAATTGTTATTTGTATTTTTGTGGACGCCCTTCTTCCTTGATCATCATGTAATTAAATATGAGCAAGTTGAATGATGAAGAATGCTAACTATGAGTCGATTTAATATTTAAATAGCATTAATTATGCTAATTTAAAAATTATTTAAGTGTGACCACAAAAAAAACGATACCAATCAGGATGCGAAGCATGTTTCTACTATGGTTAATATAAAATTTTACGTCAAGAGTGCCATAAGAATAAAATATGTTAAGACCATTTTTTACTGACTTCACGTGGGCTAAATATCCTTGAGGACAATTACACCTCTTTTACGTAAGAGCTACCATATTAAATTTTGACTTTTACCTCTCCATAGCCATCTCAGAGTAATTTACTTTTTCAATTCCATTTCTTTTTGTTAATATATCTTTTGTCAATATATAACTATTAAAACACAAATAATCTATTTACTGGCTATTACAAAAATTAAATTGCAGCAGTAGCTGTAGAGATCTTGATCCTACTCTAGGGAGTAAACTTCAAAATTTCAGATGGTCGTATGTTAAAGGGACTAACCAATGACAGCTAGTATTATTAATTGCCAGCTAGTAAAACGCATCCCACGAGCTGTGTGGGAAAAATGATTTAGTTTATCATTTTGAAATTGTTTTTATCAGATATCATAACGATAGGACAATAAAAAATACATAAGGAGTGGCTTAGATTAATTAAGTCTTCTTTTTCATAAGATAGTCTACTTATATTCATGAAGTTAGACGATGATAAACATAAAAAAAAGCTTCCTTTCTTATTTACTTTTGTGTTATTTTAAAGATTTGTTCAAAAATCCGCTTTAATTTCGTTAATCGATAAGTCATCACCGTTATACTTAGAATGCAAGCAGATACCTTATTATAATATACTCACTTAAAATGATTCATATGTTTTGCATTAACTCAGGGAATAGTCATGTCTAATCATCCAAAATAAAGAAAAAGAAAACTTTACTTAGTGTTGCATTAATTTTCAGTGAAGTTTGATTAAAAATAGTTGATTTACTGCATTTTTACGCCTGTTCATATTGTTTTTGGTTTGTCTTTTTACAGTTATCTGTTATTCTAATACAGTATTAGATAGTTTACGGTTCTACAACATCAGCGTTACAGGCACCGTAAGCAAATTTTGCTTACGGTGCCTGTTCTTAATTTTTTTTTTTTTTTTTTTTGCAGCTATAATTTATTAATTATCATTCTATTACGATATTAGGCAGTTTACAGTACTACATCATCAACGTTGCAGGCACCGTAAGCAACGCGCCTGTTCTCAATTTTTTTGGTTTGTCTTCTTGCAGTTATCAGTTATTCTATTACGAGATTGGAGAGTTTACGGTTTTACAGCAACAACTTTAAAGGCACCGTAAGAAACAACAACTACTTCTGTATTAATAAGGAAGTGATTGTATTATTTGTTGAGTTTAGATGTATTGGGATATCATAAAATTTGTTAATTTTTTTTGTTAATTCTAAACTTTATATCAAAGATTTTAGATTAATTAAATTCCTAATGAGATTTTATGCTGGTTTTCACCTGGCATCGATATACTGATCTAATCGTATTCTAGTTGTGGAACTGTCAACTCCCTAAAAAGTATTATCATTATATAAACATGAATTACATTGTATAATTATGGTATCTTGATTTTAACTTTAGATAACATTAATTCGTTGTTAATATGAGTCAAATATTTTAATTTGACGACAAGAAACCGTTATTGTGCAAAAGCAACTAAAAGTGGTCCATGCTTCTCGATTCTAAAGCTATATCTATAATTCATCTAATTGCGTAATATAAATAAGTAAGTAACTTTTTTTCTCATTGCTATCAAAAATCCAAAATTGCGTATATAAAAAAGCCAAAAGGCGAGATTCTAAATGTTACTACTACTGCCGTTATCTAATTTAATCGTCGGATTTGGTGTAAACACGGTAGCTGGAGTTCAGCCCTCAATATTATGAGTGAAACAAAAAAATTATTTCGAGAATGCAAACGAGGCGTTCCTATATAGCGAATATACTATGGATCTGCCTATTACCACAACTTTTAAGCGCATGTTCAAAGCACACAAAATATAGTCGGAATTCATAATCCTACAGATTCTAATATCATTAGTACTCCATCTATACATCTAAAATCACAAATGCTCCATCAATCTATCTAAAATCACTAGTACTCCATCAATCTATCTAAAGTCACTAGTACTCCATCAATCTATCTAAAGTCACTAGTGCTCCATCAATCTATCTAAAGTCACTAGTACTCCATCAATATATCTAAAGTCACTAGTACTCCATTAATCTATCTAAAGTCACTAGTACTCCATCAATCTATCTAAAGTCACTAGTACTCCACCAATCTATCTAAAGTCACAAATGCTCAATCAATCTATCTAAAGTCACTAGTACTCCATCAACTTATCGAACGTCACAAATGCTGCATCAATCTATCTAAAGTAACTAGTGCTCCATCAATCCATTTAAAGTAACTAGTACTCCATTAATCTATCTAAAGTCACAAATGCTCCACCAATCTATCTAAAATCACTAGTACTCCATCAATCTATCTAAAGTCACTAGTACTCCATCAATCTATCTAAAGTCACTAGTATTCCATCAATATATCTAAAGTCACAAATGCTCCATCAATCTATCTAAAGTCACTAGTGCTCCATCACACTATCTAAAGTCACAAATGCTCCATTAATCTATCTAAAGTCACTAGTACTCCATTAATCTATCTAAAGTCACTAGTACTCCATCAACTTATCTAACGTCACAAATGCTGCATCAATCTATCTAAAGTCACAAATGCTGCATCAATCTATCTAAAGTCACTAGTGCTCCAGCAATCTATCTAAAGCCACTAGTACTCCATCAATCTATCTAAAGTCACTATTGCTCCATCAATCCATCTAAAGTCACTAGTGCTCCAGCAATCTATCTAAAGCCACTAGTACTCCATCAATCTATCTAAAGTCACTAGTGCTCCATCACACTATCTAAAGTCACAAATGCTCCATCAATCTATCTAAAGTCACTAGTGCTCCATCAATCTATCTAAAGTCACTAGTACTCCATTAATATATCTAAAGTCACAAATGCTCCATCAATCTATCTAAAGTCACTAGTGCTCCATCAATCTATCTAAAGTCACTAGTACTCCATCAATCTATCTAAAGTCACAAATGCTCCATCAATCTATCTAAAGTCACAAATACTCGATTAATCTATCTAATGTCACAAATGGTCCATCAATCCATTGACACATGGATTGAGTTATCCTAACGCTAAGAACGTTTCTATTAGCGTCATTTAAATAAATAACACACACTAATCAGAAAGAATAATTTAATAAGATTTCAATTCTTTTTGTTTTAATTTCTTGATAATTTAATTAACGGTATTAAAACTGAAATACGTTATTAAATTCTATTAAAAGATTAGTGAAACTCCGCCGCTATCATTATCTTACGTTCGGATTTGTATCGACACTAGTAGCAACTAATTATACGTTACGTCAGCAATATACCATATTAACTATTATTTATAATGGCGTGGTAATGGTGTGTAGTAAAAGTGTGAAAACAAAAATAGAGACATGTCTTTTTTAAATATTTACTTATTTTCTATTGGTATATGCTAATTTTTTTTTTTTTTTCATAATGCATGTAACATATTATCGACATAAGATGGTAAAAAAATGGTTTTGGTATAAAGTTATTTTGTCTTTTAGAAATATATAATCTGAACTTTTTTTATTTAAGTATATAAAATAATAGTAGTAGTATTTAACCTGTTTGTAGCTTTCTAGGGATTTTTTTTTTTAGTAAGGAATATCTAAATTTTGTTTTCTCTGAGATACCTTAGGTGGATTAATTTTCGCTTTGACTAATTTTCGCGGACGTCAAATTTTGGGCATTTCGCGCGGATCAATTTTCTTGGATGAACTGCTATTTTACCGTTTTTTTACTGATTTTTGGACAAATTTAGTTCGAAAACAGCATATTTCGTGCGGACCAATTTTCGCGAAAAATGTCACAATCCGCGAAATCCGCGAAAATTTATCCGCGCATAAATTAATCTCATGAAGGTAACCTAAATTTAAGTTTCGTAATAAATAAGTCGTGAAATCTGCAAATAGAGATCCATATGTTTTTCAACTTTAATTTTATTATATTTTTTATACTTATTTTTAAGAAAGTTAGAAAAAGAGATTAGAAAATACCAAATAATTTAATTTCTAGCCAATGATTGTTTGTGTATTTGTAACTCACGATTTATGAGTTACTTTTTATTCTACGAGTTATATACAATTCCACGGGTCTAGAAATTATTTCACGAGTTGTCATAGTGAAACTACGAGTACAAAAAAAATCACGAGTTAGTTTAAATTTACGAGTTCAAAATTTAATCTATGAGTTACTTAACAAAAATAACTTAAGGTTAAGTTTTTTTATTTTTTTTAAAAAAATTTTTCGTAGATATGATAATTTTTTGTAAATTATGTGCATAATTACCTTTAGTTCAGTAAAAGAGTTCCAGATAACTACAAGTAATTATTGATATTTTATATTTTTATGACTGAAAAAACTATTGCAATTTTTCGTACTTGGAATATATTCTGAAATGTTAACATAGGATAGAGAAGAGAAAAACTAAAATAGAAGATTACTTAACCAGACATACACAATGTGAAAAATAAACCTATTAACTAATATTATCAACGATAATACACACAAAAACATACAAATTAGAATTATCACTAAATCCCGAAATAGATAGTAATAGTTCAAATTTGTTTGCTATGAATTATATTAATTTCACAAAATACTATAGCGTAGTTTCGACCCTTATTTCTAGACTAGCTACAGTAATACAATTGAGCAGGGTCACCTAAAATATAAAAAACTTATTTATAAATTTCTTTATAAATAAAGTTCATCATATTTTAAGTCTGCTGAACAGTCTCCAGTAGAAACTCAATTGCAGTGACATTAATATAAACGCATCGTAAACTGATAATAAGCAGGCAACAGTAAAAAAAGAGAAAAAGAGAAAAAAGAACGACTCATCCAAACAACGGCAAACATGCTATATATTTTTATTTTATTATATATATATTATGCTTATTAAATTGGAGTTACTGAAACAACACCAGAACAAATATTATACTTGATGTCCCAAATAAGAGAGCTGTACAATCTAAAACATTTATACGGGATTTAAACGTTAATATTTTATTCCTAGTATTATGAATATAGCCAGTACTTACATTAATACAATATAACTTTTTTCATTAAAGGTAAAACTACGAAAATTAACCCCTACTGAAACTTTTAAAAATGAAAGGGTAATACTTCCTGTGAAAATTGAACAATTTTCTATTAGTGGTTTAAAACAATAGGAATCAAGAAGCGACTGAGGAGTTATTTTAGTTTTGATCATCCTCACACTCCATTCACTCATAGGTTATTGATATTTACTAGCTTGATTTACTTATAACTACTCTTTTATCATACTAAATTTTAATATAGGTTTCACAGAGGTTTATAGGTCTCACTTGAAGTTGTACATTTAATGTCAAAAATAATGAAAATCGTATTTATTTGAACAGGGATCCAAATATTTGAAGATACGCTACGCTATACGTCAACACGTGTGTCATTTTTTAAAAAACGTAAATAACTCCTTAAAAAAAAATTTTATAACGTTTTATTAAACTTGTAACTTTTAACAAGTTTTAACAAGTAACTCATATTTTCAAATTTGTTTCTGTGAAACAGCCTAGCTTTTTTTGCAACTCAAAAAGTCTAGCTTTAACTGTACATAGAGCAATTATATATAGTACCCCTGTCTTATAGTATATTCCGAAATGATAACATATGATAGAGAAGAGACAAATAAAATAGAAGATTTCTTAACCAGACATACGCAATGTGAAAAATAGAACTATTACCAAAAAAAATTCAAAAACAATAGAAACCATATCATACGAATTAAAATTACCTAAGTAAATAGTACGAATTAAAAATTGTTTGCTATAAGTACACACATAAAACAAGCTAGTTTATACTGTGTATATAACAACTTGACTTGACTGGTTATATTTAGAACAACCTAATCTAAAGTACAGTGACAAATCAGTTGCAGTGTACGTAGGAAAATCCAGCTTTTAATATGCAAAACAACCTAGCTTTAATTGTCCATAGAACAACTTACCCTAGCTCCCAATGAAATATAATAGTATAGCTCTTATTATACAAAGAAAACCCTAGTTTTTATGGTACATAGAAAAACCTAGTTTTACAATTAAATGCATCTATAATAATCTAGATGTTATTGTACATACATTAACTTAGTGTATCCGAAGCAATTTACTACTTAATGTTCAAAAAATGAACTAGCCCTAAGCATATATGGATCGATCTAGATGTCATTATACAAACCACAACTTAGTTTTCAGTGCATATTAAAACGTATAGAAAAACATAAAAAACATTATGGTACAACCTTGTTGTTATCAAATGTCTCAACCAGCAATTTTTCTCCTAAATTTCTAATAATCTCATAATTATTTACTAATTCATCTCTTAATAACAATTAATATCACCAGAAGCTTGCATAAAGTTCGCTACATTTATTTATAAGATTTTAATGATGTTATTTGTTATTTAATCATATAACTCAAATTTATCTCTGCTATCAACCATATTTCGCCAAATTAGTTTAATATGCTGGAAAATGTTTAAAACGACCTTCTTCTTTATCTCATTCTAACAGAAGTCTAACAAATTTTCTTTATCAATATCATGTCAGCAATAGCAGTGGTGCATCGACCATGCTGTAATTAGAATGACTGCATATAAACCGATAATAAACAGTTTAATCCGTAATTGAAACAGCATCAAGGACATAATTACTTTAGCAATTATATTTGAAATAACTGATTCTAAAGATTAATATAACGGTCTTGAATGTCATTCTTTGAATTTTTGAAATACCATTGAAAGTACATCTTATCACTCGAGCAATTTAATTGACAAAAAAACAAACTGAAAATATATATTTGATTAATAATGGATTTTCTAGACTACCTATAAGTGAGAAAATGCTTATAAATTCAGAATAACAGTAGCGTTGTAGCCCACCGAAACCTGTTCAATTGTAGTTGAATTGAAACACATTCCTGAGGTATAGAGTATTAAAATTCTGTTTTTTAAATCTCATGTGTATTTAGAACCTAATTATTGCAAAGCTACCATATTTTACAATAAAAGTAGTACTTTATATATGTTCATATGTTTACAAAACATTTATCACGCTTAGCGCATGCATTTTACGCACTGATGTTTTATAACAACTTTTGTTACCATAGTACGTTCTTACTTTTCTACTTGATAACAGTTCGTCAATATAAAAAATCTTATCAAGAGTGCGCTTGTAAAAACAATTAAGTGCAACTGAGGCACTTGTAAGCAGAAGTAATAAAAAGTTTTTTTTATACTGTTATGCAAGTCAAATATTGCTATTGCCAAGTTAGTGCTAGTAGATTTGGAAGATTAAAAGCCTTAAATGGAGAAATAACTATGATTTAAAGTAACACGAGTACGAATGACAACTACGAGCAATAGTTTTTTTTATTCTTTGTTCTATAGAAATTTATTGTTACTGTATATGTGAGGAAAAAAATGATTTTATCATCAAAAAATTATTATCCCATACAAAATTTATTTTTGTTATAATATGTTTATTTTTGTTAAAATTGAGATTTGCTTAAAAATTAATGACGTCAGAACTTTTTCTAATCCAAGTTAGCAAAATCTTGAAAGTTACTAGATGTAAATATAATGAAGATAAAAATGGTTTTAATTATTGAATTAATGACTTTGAATGATATTAAATGTCTTAAAACAAATGAAACTATACTTTTATAATGTATTTCCCATGCTAACTTTGGCTAAATTAAGATTTAGAAAAAAAATCACATTTTTTTGCCATTTTTTGCCGTTTTTTTATGCTGGATTCTAGGTTAAAGCATCACCTCAAATATCTAGTTTTTAAATTTATTAATTGCAATTTAGTTATTACCGTTTCATTACCAATATAACTATGCATTTTAAAACAAACCAAAATACACATGAGAAGCGGAAGTTTAAGATCTAAGGTAGTTAATATTAATTAGATCTTTTGAAGTTATCTCGGATGATACGCGCAATTATCATTACATTCTATTCATTAATACAAGTAACCCTTTAGAAATATATAAAATTAATAATAACAAAGCCGAGTTTTTATAATTTAGAATTAAAGAGTTGACAAGGCTTTGTAGCTACATAAATTAGATCAGGGAAAGTAGTAAGATCTTACGTTATATATACATTTCGTTTCAACTCTGATTCAAGATCTTATTAAGGTAAACTCAGTATTCATATATTATTAGTCTATAATAAATGCAGTGACAAGAAAATACATAGTCTAGAATAACTTCATATATGTTTTGCAAGGTTGTATGCACTTTAAAAAACATAGAAATGACGTTAATGGTTTTTCTAAAATATCTAGTAAATATCTTTAAAGCTTCCAGACTATAGATTATTTTACTATGATAATAGATTATATTGATAAGCAAATGTTCTTAATTAATCTCTGTATCAAATTTTTCATGGAACGACTTCAGCAAAACTTTCGAGTAATTACTAAAACGTGGTCGACTATTAAAAATAAGATTTGTTTCCAGGCATTTTGTTAAACTTCGATTTCATTTACTTGAAATACATTAAAATTTTTTGAAAACTATCTCGTTAATAATATTGACCACGGTTTCAAATTTGTATTAAAAGTGTATTTTTTAGGTCGCGATAATCATAGACAACTATTTGCTTAAAAAAAATAATATGTAATACATACTAAGCCGAATAGATGAACACGGAATATAGATGGCCTAATTGTTTTTTACACTTGCAGTAGGACTAAAGCTATGTTTGTCATTTTAAAATCATTTTAGACAAAATAAAAGCTAATAATTATCTATGAGTATACGTGAATTAAAAATCAATTAGTTTGACTTCAAAGAATAGTTTGTTCAGTCAAGGAGCTTTAAAATAAGAAGGAGATATATCTAATAAAATCTCTATTATAACTTCTTTACAAAGCGGTATTACTTTGAAACCTAAGCGTGATTCGCACTATTGACATTTTAATTGGAGTAAAATAATTTGTAGACAATTTTTATTTGATGCAATGTTTTATTTTTTACTTTTATTGGTCCACGGATAAGATAGAAGGATATTTTGCTATTTCTATTTCGAGTATATGAGAATTTCACACAAGTGAGAATTTATTAGTTGCGATTATTTTTAGAGTAACTTATTATACTGGTATGAAAACAATATATTTTCTTTGTTTTATCATAGAGAATCATATTAAAAATAACTCACTGAAAATAAAGAAGTCCATTATTTAGATCCTGCCTTTTTACTAAACATATGTTGCTCTATTCTTTTTGTTGTAATTCCATTAATTATATGAATATAGTATTAATATTTAATGACGTTGAAATATTTGTTTCATTAGATTTTTAGTAGTTTTTTTAGACATAAAAAATACTTTTACTTTATAAAAACAGGAATCCCGCGTTACATGCTATCTTAACATGCTGTTTTTGTGATACAATTATACGGTAGTAGGGGTTTACCGTCACTAATATTCTGCCAACACAAAGTTAAGTTAAAACACGAGGTTCTATTACAGAAATTCAGTCAGCGAAATAAAAATTTACTCTATTCAATATCAATACAAACTCAATATCATGGATATCATATAATGTAATAGATTATATTGAGATGTGTTATCTACAAAAAAATGATATTTGAAGATGAGAAAATTCTGAAAAAATGAAATCTGATGAGATAGTTTTCCGTTTTTCACTTGGAATTTGAATATTCTCACCGACAAGTGAGGATATATTGACATCAGGTGCTACAAGTGTTTTGTTTCTAATATTTATATTTGTGTAATATGTCTACTAGTGGAATATTACTTCTACTTAAATAACTCTAACTTTTCTTCATTATTTTTTTTGAAATAAAACAATTATTTTTTGTTTAAATCAGAAGAATAACGAGAACTGACATTCTCAAAAACATGCATTCGCAGGTTATACTTCCTATGAGCAAAAATGCTGGATATTGGAAGTTTGATTAAAAAATTAAAGTTCTTTTTTATAAGTAATATATTTAGAGAACTAAAATATTTTTTATATATATTTATTTATTTATTAAAAATTTTTATTTGCATATATATGCGCCATCCCGAGTAAAACTTATGCACGTAATTATCAGAAAAAAAATTCCTATTAATAATTTTCCCCATAGAAATAGAAGTAACAAGCTCAGTAAGCTCTTATTCTGAAGCTTAGAAATAAGCCAACAGCAGCACTTTGAACATACTTTGCACTTTTCAAGATACTTATGTTTGATAGATTTTTCAAACTATCCTCTTGGAAAATAGGGAATACAAATAACCCTAGGGATTACGTTCATTGGTACCTTTAGTATTATATTGTTGTTTTTAGTAAAGATCGATTAATTAAGAAAAGTTTCATATTAAGTAGTATCTTCCACAGAGGATTTATGACATCGGTTTGATTCCATCCTTCAATCTTTGCTTGGTTGGTTTTTATTCACTGTCACATTAAAAACTTTCTCTTGCACTCCATCGCAGAGGTCTTAATCCGTTCAAAGTGAAAAATAACAAACTTAACACATGGGTAAAATAGCTAACCATAGTAACTCATTGCCAGTCAAAGCAACTACTACCATGGCTACTTTGATTGTGGTACTACCTGAAAATAAAAAAAATTTAGTAAATATACTCAGATCTTCGTTTACAAAATTGAAAGCAGCGTAGATAAACAAAGTATTAGTAATAATAATGAAAAAGTAAGGTTTTTAAATAAACCGCGTGGTAATAAAAAATCTATAATTTTTTTTAAAAGTTACATTTTAGTACAATTAAACACGCAAGTACAATTTACAAGTTACAAGTTACATTTGAACAAGTACAATATTTTAATATTTAGTTTAATCTGCCAATAAAATTGCATCTTACCTTTTAATGATGCTCACACACCCGGCTTTACCGAAGGGATCCTATAAATCATAGTTTATAGACCAGCTCTGTCCGTCCGTCCCTACATCCGAAATATGTTTCCTCAGAAACGACTCATTAGTTTTTTTGATTTTTTGCATGAAGTTAAGTCTTATCTTATTTTCCTAAACCTCGAGTCAAAAGCTCAAAATTCAGCAATTTTCAAAATATCTTTCTTTTTTTGCACAAAGTTAGAACTAAATAAAGGCTTCAAACTGGCAAAAGTGTCATTATTCCAAAAATTCTTGTTTGCGGGTAACTGAGGTCAAAAAGTCAATTTCTTTCGGAAATTGATATTTTGCATGGTATCTCATGCTACAAAATACCAATTATTCATTTGAAAATTTTATTACTAAAGATAATACTAAAAGTGTAGTATTTGATCGTGCATTTTTTTTTATAACTCTGCACATTTGCTGCATGATGAGGTCAAAAAGTATAATTTCAGGACCAGGTAGCCTTTTTGGACCCCCGGCTTTGCCGTAGGTGTCCTATAAAATCACTCTTGTCCGTTCGTCCGCAACACTCAGATCTCAGGATCCGCTTCTTAGCTTTTTCTAATTTTGTGCATGATGGGAGAGGGTCATACATGAACAAAAGTGATAGAGCCCGGTTTTTGTTGAAAATTCTTGTTGTCCTGGAAACGGGGTCAAAAGGTCAATTTTGGCCTAAAAAGCAACATTTTTCAAAATATCTCAAAATCCAATCGTTCCTTTTTTCTAAAATTTTGCACAAAGTTAGAGATAAGTATAAGGTATAAACTGACGTAGGTGTCATGATTCGGAAAATTCTTGTTTTCGCGTAACTTGGGTCAAAAGGTCAAGTTTTATTACGTGATTCGTGTATCTCTGGAACTGTTCATTCGTTTTCTCTGATTTTTTACATGATTTTACAGGGCCATAAATGAACAAATGTGACAAATCTTGATTTTTTGGGGAAATTCTTGTTGTTCTGTAAATAAGGTCAATAGGTCAATTTTGGCCCAAAAAGTGACATTTTTCGAAATATCTCCAAATCCAATCATTACTTTTTTCTGAAATTTTGCACAAATTTAGAGATAAGTATGAGGTATAAACTGGCATAGGTATCATATTTCTGAAACTTCCTGTTTGTAACTAGGGTCAATAGGTCAAAAATTTCGAAGTAATCCAGCTATCTCTGGAAACGCTTATTCAATTTTTGTGATTCTTTGCATGATGTTATGAATGCAAAAAAAGTGCTAAAGCCAGATATTTTGAAAAAAATCTTGTTTCTATGGTGACAAGGTCAAAAGGTCAAATTTTGTAAATCAAAAGATATTGTCATTATTTTTTTCATCTTTTTTACATATAATCTACATACCATGATTCCACTGGTAATTCATCCTGTGTTAAATGTCTTATTTACATTTGAAATTCTGTTTTTAATTCCACGGATAAATTACCAGTGATTTATCCCTTGTTAGAATACGGTTTCTGAGATGTTTGGCTTATAAAAAAAGCATTCTAGTCCTAAAATTATACCTGAAATTATCTTATATAATAAGAATAAATTTTTAATGGAAATATTCGCTTTATACATAAATACTTATATAATACTTGTACTACAAATAGTTTAAAGATGTATTATGCTCTGAAGAACTTACAAAGTGATAGTTCTCTGCATCTGCAGTTCAAATCTCTATGCTTGCAACAGCTAAAGCGCTTATTAACAGAAATAATATAAAAAAACAAGAAAGATTGACTGCTGGACTCCCGGTAATAATTTTGCAATCAACTAGAAAAGCCTAAGGAAGCATTATGAGATAAGTTAGAATCCAAAATATAATTTTTTAAGCAATGCCGCGCTTGCCCAAAACAAAGTTTTTCAAAAATATAAGAATTGTGTTAATTTTTACCTCTGAATTAGCTCTACCATCATGTACAAAACTAGAAAAATCTAATGAAAAGATCTTGAGATACAGGGCACGGTGTCCATTTTTGGCCCAAACTTGCCTGGCTTACCCAAAGCAAGAATTTTCGGAAAGATAAGAACAGTGTAATTTTTTACCTCTTTTAATGCTGTAACATCATGTACAAAACTAGAAAAATCTAATGAACGAATCTTGAGATACAGTGCGAAATATCTATTTTTGGGCAAAATTTGCCTTGCTTGCCCCAAACAAGAATTTTCGGCAATATAGGAATAGTATAAATTTTTACCTCTTATTATGTTTAAGTTTCATGTGAAAAAACTAGAAAAATCTATGTACGGATCTTGAGATACATCTCGTATTGGGCAAACGAGAATTTTTGCGAAAAATCTGTCTTCATCAGTTTTTAGCCATTATGGATGCATATCATCAGGCAAAAAATCAGAAAAAACTAATGAGCCAATTTCTATAAAAGTTGCAACGGACGAACGGAAAAGCCAGGATTTATAGGACTCTGTCTGCAAAGCCGGGAGTCCAATAACGAAAATTAATGTAAGGATAGTTCGGTTTATTTCATGCAAAGAAGACTACGAAAACTCTCATCCCAAGTAAAGATTAAAAATTTATCGAAGGCTTTGTTAGGAAAGTTTTGGAATTTTTCTTTCATTATTATATTCAAGAAAATGAAATCAACCTCGATCCTAGGGCCTCTTACATCTTTTACTTTTTGATGTCGGTGAAGAAGACCCTGGCAAAGGTCTCACGAGAATCGAATTTGATTGGCTAACGACATTAACTAAAATATTTCCGATAATTGTTCCAATTTGTAATTCGGACTTAGGTCTTTACGGCGAGCAAACAATTTTCAAAAATTTCCTGTAAAATAAAGACCGTGTTTTTTGAAAGAAATTTTGCCTGTGCATCTTGTTAATTTTCCGTAGTTTCAACAAAATTTGCCTGTTTTTATTGAAGGTCTATACATGTTGAAGGTCTTCTTTATTGTTACTGTTTGTAATTTCCAAAACGGTATTTTAGCATAGTGCGAGTAAAATTAAATAAATAGGGAATATAAATGGACTTTAATTACCTTGTTTCCTTTTCATAATAATCTGCAATAAAATATACACTCTTGCGGTAAATCTTCAATCTATCTGATTAGTCTTCCTTTGAAGATTAACACAAAGTTTTATTCCCAAGTAATAAATAATTAACAGTAATACCAATGCAACATTCAAATATTTTCACCATAATAATTGATAAATAATGGATAATATAAGGACAAAAGAATAAATTAAAGGTACAATTTCAAAATGTTAACCCCTATTCAAACTTTTAGAAATGAAAGATTACCATCTCCTAACTTTCTATGTGTAGTTTCTGAGATATTTGTATTTCAAATTAGATTAAACAATAGGATTCAAGAAGCAATTGAGCTTTTGTACAAAGTTTGGAATTACTTTGCTTATATCTCTTTACTAGTTTGGTTTACTTCTAACAACTCTTTTAGAATACTAAATTTCAATATAGGTTTTACAAGAATGATCTTGCTTGAAGTTGTACCTTTAAAGGTACTTATGCACGTAATTATCAGGAAAAAATATTCATCAGTAATCTTTTCCATAGAAAGTAAAAGTAACAAGGAAACAATTTGTTAAATTTCACATTCTGTAGCTTAGAAATAAGCCTACAGCGGCACTTTTTTATTTATTTATTTATATTTTTTATAACGTTGGAATACAAGAAATAGCGTGAACTAATAAAATCCAACAAAATAAATATCACATATATAATAATATTCAATACATTTATAAATCTAAGCAAAAAGCAAAAAACAGCTTTAACTGCATATTATGCATGAACAATGAATTTTTCCATAATTTTTTAGTTTGTTTTTAAATTCGCCTATGGAATTAGAACATTTAATGTCGTTTGGAATTGTATTCAAGAGTAATGTACTACGAAATTTTTGAAAATCGACTTTCATACTCAATATGTGTAGGCAACACAAAGTACATACGATTTTTTTGTCAAAAAATGCCATTTTCTTTGGAACTACACATAGAAAATGGCTGAAATTTTTACCAGAAGCTTATGTTTGATAGATCTTTCAATTTATCTAAGAAAAATAGGGGGTCAAAAAACCCTCCCTAAATTTAGAGATTACGTGCATAATAAGTACCTTTAAGGGGTGAATTATTTTTTACAAAACCTATAATGAATTTTATATATTGTAAAGAGCGGTTGACAGTCAATAAAGATGCTAAAAATTTCCTCCTTTGATACAGGAGATTAAAAGTAAAAAAATATCTCCAAACTTTGTTAAAAAAACTCAACTGCTTCTTGCATTTTTGTTCAGCAGAGTGGATTTCAAATATCTCAAAAATTACGCTTAGAAATTTGCTCCAACTTTCACAAGACACTACCGAAGTGTAAATTTTCACAAAGTTTCAATAGGGATTATTTGTTTTGGCCAAAACAATGAACAACTAATCATTTTCCTTGAAATGTATTTTATCCAAAATTCTGTTTATCTATGTCTCATTAAATGTAACATATGATCTCAGAACATCTGCTTATGTAGAACATGTGCATAGTCATTAGAATACACAGACAACAAATATCACACAATGTGCAAAAGCATCAAATGAAATATAACTTTAAGTGTTGACAATCTTATTTCAAACATAATTATATTATAAATATTAGAAAAAACAAAATATCTTCTGAAATAAGACGTTTGTTATTCTAAATGCCACAAATAAGTGTTTTATACATGGGACAGAATACTAGCACAAAGGATGAAAGAAGCATCAGGTATATAAGCAACAATGCTATTGTATCAGAATACAGTTTAGAATTTTTCCTTTAATTCATTCTTTTTATCTAGTTCGATAAAAGAAAACCTGTTTATATTTTGTTGCGACATGAACTGAATAAAGTTTTTTGTTTATATTTCTATGCAGTTAATTTTAAACTCTTGATATCAAAATAGAAATAAGCCTACAGTATGGAGCAAAAGAGCATTACAGTTTAATACAAAAATTTAAAGAAAAACTAATTGTGCAGCAAATTATATTTGAACTTTATAATTCAGCAAATGAGAAAATTTGACAGAAATGTCTTAAAATATGCTGTACAAAAAAAATATTTTCAAAGTTTTGCTATGATATTTCCCACATTGCTCATTGCTTGGACATTTCCGGGACAACATACACCACTTTCGAAAAAAGTGGTCCCGATTTCTAGGTTGAGAATATTTATTACTACATTTATGCAGCGTAAAATTGAAGTTCAAATTCTAGCTTACTATAACCAACTTTATAAACACAAACAACGCAATGCATTGTAAACAGACGTTAACTCTTAAATATAAATATAAATATAAGGCGACATCAATTAAATGGGTTGGTACTGTATACGGATCCGACCGACTTTTTAAAATGCAGCAAATTAAGTACTGTATATACAGTATTTCAGTTCATAAAGTTTTATTTATTTTACAAAAAAAATTATAGTTAAGAATTATTCGAAACTTTGTCATTTTGCGACATTTTTCTTGAAATTTTAGGGAAATTTTACATATTTCTTGTTCCGACCTAGCTTTTTTGTCAATAAAAATAGTATTATTATTTTACCGACCGACCAACCCAGTTTATTTGCTCTTAAAGTCTGTAGGTCAACTCATTAGATAATTGGTGTCGCCGTCTAAATAAATTATTTCAAAATATAAACAAAAACATTGATTGGTAAACCAATCTTGAAAACAAAATTAAAAACAGTATCTAGCCGACCGGTACTACACATAATTGTAAACAATTCTTGGGTATGTAGCCATATTCAATATTCTTATTAAACGTTTTTCCACTGTTCAGCGTTTCCTATCTAACCAGTAAAACGGGTAGATATTTCTATCTTTTTTTCGAAAAAACCATGTTCACTAAATCTTTACGTTTGTAGCTACTGGTACGTTATCATTATTGATTATCGTTGATCACTAACAGCTTATTAAATCGATTACTAACAGCTAATTTTATGCAGATTTTCGTATTATTTTATTAGTCGATTTACTATGCACTGAATAACTGAATAAAAGATTTGCACACAATTTTCATTTTGTAAAGTCAAAGAGTATCCAGTATCATCTAAATATTGCTTCCTCTTAGATTGAATAAATACAAAATCGGAATATCTTATACTATGAAACCTTCCACTAATTTTGCCAATGCATTGGCTCAATGTCGTACATTTAATGTTTCACGTGTTTAAATCCTTTGAAAGCTTTTTTTCACTTTTTTTTACCAGCTAACTCGTAAATATCCACGCTAAACATATGCTATCACTACAATTTTTTTATTTTTTTCTTATTCTATGTTGTATTTGTACTTTTCCTACTAACTCTACAAAAACGTTGCTACAAATTCAAAAAAAAAATTTGCTTATTTTTGAAAATAATTATTGTAAAAAACGTGTAGAAATGTGTATATTTTAAAGACCCGACAAAATGACGGAAACACGGAAAACTCTCCGACCCTGAGGAATTTTTTTTTATTTCCTACTTATTCTTAAATGTTTTTCAAAACACGAGGTAGTGCAGTCAGATAATTTGGTTTCGGAAAACTATTAATTATTAATTGAAATCCGAAATACATGCGATGCCATAAGTAATAATAATAATAATAATAATAATCATTCTTCTGGCATATCCATTTACAAATGGTTTTTCGTCCTAAATATATATT